>QLOI01000037.1:0-21621 GCA_003313605.1 Tuber umbilicatum | reverse complement strand
CTAGCAGCGAGCTATTAGTTAAGGATTGGGAAGGGACATGGATGGAGATTCGAGATACTTTACCTAAGGCTCAAGAGAGGCAACGGAAGTGGCATGACCAGAAAAGATTGCCAGCACCGGAGTATACTACGTTGGAGGATGTTAATTCTGGTCGAGCCAGGAGAGCCGATCGAGTAATGTTGAACCGAAAAAACATACGAACTAAGCGACCGATGGAAAAGCTTGACCATCGTATGTTGGGACCATTTGTGGTCTTACGAAAAGTTGGTTTAGCAGCTTATGAAATTCAACTCCCTGAACGTTGGGGTATACATCCAGTCTTCAACATTGGCCTCTTAGAACCATATAGGGCGGACTCAACTGGCAGGTGTACAGTAGAGGTACCAATTCCCGATATAATAGATAATGAGCCTAGTTATGTAATTGAGACCATCCTTGACAGCCGTTGGTATGGGGGAGTTCGTCAGAAATTCCCCAAACGATTTGTCCAATACTTAGTAGCTTGGAAGGGCTATGGACCTGAGGATAACTCCTGGGAACCGTATGAGATGTTGGAGGAAACTGGCACACAAGCCCTCGTAGATTTCCATAAACAATACCCGTCGAAACCCAGGGATCATAGGGTAGTAGACAAGGGGACTGGAAATAAACGAAAACGCTAGAGGCCGAGGGCGGCCCTAGGGAAGAGAGGGGTGATGTAACGACCCTGCTAGATCTTACAGTAGACTTAGTCTTATCCCATGCCGGAGCCCGGAAGGGTTACGGTTAGGCTAGTCAGGAAAATCTATCAAAGGGTTACCATGTGGACTAAGCAAATGGTAATGCTTAGACTGCGAACGAGAAAAGGTATACCGGGTAGGTAGGGAAGTCCACGCTGCGAGTTCGGAAGGTCTCCGAGAGTTCCGTCGAGTTACCCTACCTAAGGCTGGTAGTTACCCTACCTTAGGGAGTATAGTTACCCTACCTTGGTAAACAGGTTACCCTACTTGTGGATAGGAGTTACCCTATCTTGAGCGTAAAAGGTTACGCAAAGTTTCGGGGGAAATCATAGGATTGTTTGTTACGCAAGATTACATAGGAGGTTCGAATCTGGGCTCAATCGGGTAATCCGTTGTTGGGCCACGAACCGGAGAAAATCTTGCCTCGGGCGAGCATTGAGAAATCTGAGTCCAACACCCCCCTCTGGCCCCGATGTACAGACAACGCGTCATGGGCCAAATGTAGGGAAGTTGCTGGTTTACTAGTAAAAGCCTATGATTGAAGACGGCGGCGTAATACCGTATACATTGTCGCCGTCCTTCCGACCGGAAGCTGTTCGCAGGATATATGAGGGGGCACGGGGCGATCGAATGGTTACACGAGAAGTGATTCTCGAGTGCATACACCACTGATCGTTATAAGCCTACGGTGGTAGGTCGGTAAGGTTTATCGGAAGCCCTGGAGGCCTCCGGTTAAGTGGTAGACCTTCGACTCCCGTATGTCTCCGAAAGACTGTAAGATATCTGGAGGTCGTTAGCGAGCTCTAGATCGTAGTAGTCTTGTCTTGATTGAGGTGTTATCGTCAGTGGCTACAGGTAGCGCCTGTATATGCCAATGGCTTAAGTGTCTCATCACGGGAGTCCGTAGACCAAGCTATCGTGTCGAAGACAGTAGAAGATGATAGACTTTTCAAACATAATGGTTGTCTACAAGACTTGCATAGACGAATACGAATGGGACAGTGAGTTCGATATTAGACTAGCTTATCAGTAACCTGTTAGTTCGCCACTAACAGGACAGCGATATGAAGAGTTTTCTCCTGCAGTTGATTGCATGTATCAGGATACTGCATGAACACTTCACGTCGGATAATGAACTAGCAGAGCCGGCAAACATTCGGTGGAACATTAGCCCGTGGCCCAGAGGAGATGGGCATGCTCGCGATGATGGTGAGCTTAGGAGTGATGGATAGGCGCTGGCAATATAATTCTACTTAAGTATATGCGAGACCTCTTCTCCTAAGACGATCAACTATCCTCTCGAGAACTTATTGAGTAAAGCTGGGGCTTAACGATATTAAGTTTCACCGTTAAGGTTTTCTCTCTTACATATTTGTTCTTCACTTTGCGTACGAAGAAAGCTTCGGTACGGCCGCATCCTTGGGATCCATCTTCCCACAGGGAGCCCCCGTTACACTAAGATAGATGAGTATATCACCCAATATGTTCGCACATGTGATATATGTCAGTGGAGTAAGACCTCAAGGTACAAGAAGCTTGTACTACTCAACCCTATAAAGGTACCGCTGCGACCATGGAAAGTAATTTCCATGGACTTCATAGTGGCATTGCCGGAGTCAAAGGGGTATACGAAAATCTGGGTCATAGTAGACAGATTCTCAAAAAATGGCTCATGTGATACTCTTAGCTACGGAAGTACCTATTTGGGATTTGGCCCTAATGTTTCTAAAGGAGGTTTGGCGTTTCCATGGACTACGGGAGAGTATTATATCGGATATGGATACCCAATTCACCTCTAAGTTTTGGACTAGCTTAATGAAGCTGTTAAGAGTTAAGCTAAATGATTCGACGGCTTTCTACCCTGAAACTGATGGGTAAACCGAAAGGGTAAATCAGACTTTGAAGGAATGGGTTCATAGTTATTGTTCCTATCAGCAGGAGGACTGGGCAGAGCTACTTCAGTTCGCGGAGTACACTTATAATACCTGAACGTCAGAATCGACAAAGGTGTCTCCCTTCGAGATCAGTGGTGCGTTTAATCCAGAAACTAATTGGTCCGGGTCTATTTCAAAGGATCAAGGTATACACCTGAGTAGTGAGCTATTAGTAAAGGATTGGGAAGGAACATGGATGGAAATTAGAGATACGTTACAAAGGACTTAAGAGAGACAATGGAAATGGCATGACCAGAAGAGGTTGCTAGCACCGGAGTATACCACTTCAGAAGATGTTGCTGCAGGTCGGGTTAAGTGGGCTGACAAGGTAATGTTGAATCGAAAAAATATACGTACAAAGCGGCCAATGGAAAAAGTTGATCATCTCATATTCGGGCCCTTTGTGGTTGTACGAAAGGTTGGTTCTGCCGTTCATGAGATTCAACTTCCCGACTGTTCAGGTATACATCCAGTTTTCAACGTATGTTTCTCTGAACCATATTGGGAGGACTCAACTGGCAAGCCTACAGTAGAGATACCAATTCCCGATATAATAGACAATGAGCCTAGTTACGTTATTGAAACCATCCTTGGTAGCCGGTGGTATGGGGGAACTCTTCAAAAATTCTCCAAATGATTTGTCCAGTACTTAGTTGCGTGAAAAGGATATGGTCTGGAGGACAACTCCTGGGAGCCGTACGAGATGTTTGAGGGAACAAGTACACAGGTCTATGTAGATTTCCATAAAAGATACCTGTCGAAACCTACGGATCATAGGGTAGTAGACCAGGGGACTGTGTATAAAAGAAATCACTAGAGGCAGAGGGTAGCCCTAGAGAAGAGAGGGGTGATGTAATGACCCTGCTGGATCTTACAGTAGACTTAGTCTTATCCCATGCCGGAGCCCGGATGGGTTACGGTTAGGCTAGTCTAGTAACTCTAACAAAGTATTACCATGTGGACTAAGCAAATAGTAAGGCTTAGACTGTGAACAAGAAAGTTATACGGGGTAGGTAGGGAAAGTCTACGCTGCGAGTTCGGAAGGTTTACAAGAGTTGCAGCAAGTTCACCTACCTCAGGCAGCTAGTTACCGGACCTTAGAGAGTATAGTTCCCCTACCTTGGCAAAGTGGTTATCCTACTTTTGGATATTAATTACCCTACCTAGAGCGTAAAAAGGTTATGTGAAGTTCTGGGAAATGTCATAGGAATTTTTGTTATGCAAGATCATAGAGGAGGTTCGAATATGGGCTCAATCAGGTAATCCGTTATTAAGCTGTAAACTAGAGAAAATCTTGCTTGTGACAAACGTTAGAGAATCTAAGTCCAACACCCCCCTCTGGCCCCGATATACAGATAATGCGTCCAGGGTCAACTGAAGGGTAGTTGCTGGTTTACTAGTAAAAGCCTATGATTGAAGATGGCGGCGTAATACCATATACGTTCTCGCCCTCCCGTCGACTGGAAGCAGTTCGCAGGATACATGAGGGGGCATGGGGCGATGGAATGGTTACACGAAAGGTCATTCTTGAGTGCATACGCTACTGATACTCATAAGCCTACGCAGGTAGGATGTAAGGTATAGCGGAAGCCAGGAAGACCTCCGGATAAGTGGTAGACTTTCAAGTCCCGGATGTTCCTAAAAGACTGTAAGATGTCTGGCGGTTGTTAGCGAACTCTATATCATAGTAGTCTTGTCTTGGTAGATGTACTTAACGTCAACGGCTACGGGTAGCGCCTGTGTAAGCCAATGGCATAAGTACCTTATCATGATATTGCGTAGACCAAGCTATCTTGTCAAAGACGGTTGAAGAAAGTAGACTTGTAGCGATACCATGGCGTGGTAGTCTACAGGACTTGCATAGACGAATACGTATGGGACAGTGAGTTCAATATTAGACGAGCTTATCTGTAATATGTTAGTTTGCTACTAACAGGACAAAGATGTGAAGAGTTCTCTCCTGCAGCTGAATGCATGAATCAGGATACTGCATGAACACTTCACCCCGGATAATGAACCAGCAGAGTCAGCAGACATTCGGTAGAATGTTAGCCCCAGGCCCAGAGAAGATGGGCATGCTCGCGATGGTGGTGAGCTTGGGAGTGATGGAGAGGAGCTGGCAATATAATTCTACTTAAGTATATGCGAGACCTCTTCTCCTTAGACCATTAACTATCCTCTCGAGAACTTATTGAGTATAGCTGCGGCTTAACGATACTAAGTTTTCCTGTTAAGGTTTTCTGTCTTACATATTTGTTCTTCACTTGTGGACAAAGAAAGCTGTGGTACGGCCGCATCCTTAGGATCTATATTCCCATAGGGAGCCCCTGTTACGAAGTCTTCGCCATAGGTTCCGAAGGTATCGGAGGTCTCCGGTGAGTTACCCTATCTTAGGCACTGTAGTTACCCTACGTTGGCAAGATGGTTACCCTACTTTTGCACTGAAGTTCTCCTACCTTGTGCTTAAAAGGTTACATGAAGTTCTAAAAGAAATCATAGCAATGTTTGTTATGCGAGATTATTTAGACTGTTCAAATATGGGCTCAAGCAGGTAATCGGGTGTTAATCTACGAACCGTGGAAAATCTCGCCTTGGGCAAGCATTGGAAAACTTGAGTCCAACACCCCCCTCTGGTCCCCATGTACAGATAATGTGTCTTGCGCCAACTGACAGGTAGTTGCTGGTTCACTAAGTCAGAGGGGGGAGTTTCCACCAGGTGGGGTTTCCGTAACTACTGTATTGGTCCTTGCTTACTACCCACTCCCTTCATTCAATTCAAATTATCTACATCAGAACCACTTATTTCCGTACTACTTTTACCAGTGGACACTTGAAAATTGGTCCCCAAAGCTGAATCCTCCGCCTTCACTCTCCCAGCCTCTATTTGTGCACGTCTTATAGTGTGAATAGTTGCAAACTTCAGATTTGGATCCTCCTGTACCTTCCGCCTCTTAGTCCTTTATGCTGCAACCAGTTCTTCTTCCAATGCCTCAATCCGCCGCTTGACGATTGCCAATTCTGCTTGGTTTTCATCCCGTGCCTTACTGACCTTCTGGAGGAACACGTTCTCGGCTGGTGTGGCGTTAACTGACTGCGCACATCGCGTAGCCTGCTCTGTTAACTCGCAGCGCTTCTGGGGAGTAGACCATGATGTCTGGGATGCGGTGAAGTTCTCCACAATGCGGTTCTCAAGTGTCTCCCGCTCAGGAGTGCGTGCCGTTGTTGTAGGAGTTCTTGGATTGTTGGAATTCGGAAGAAGGAGGCGGCTCATTAGAGGTTTAGCTAGGTTGACTGGCCATAGACCTGTTGCTGACCACCCTGCCTTCCCAGTTCTCATTGTTAGTGTTTCCTGCCTAGCCCGCCAGTAACAGGAAAGAAAGGCACGTTTGCCGGCTACTGGTGAATCATCTAGGCGTTGAGAAAGCATGTCGTCAAGGTATTTCCGATAGGCACGCTTAAGAGGAGAGAAAACGGATAAATCTAAAGGCTGAAGAACGTGGGAGGTATGTGCAGGGAGGTAAATGATATGGATGTTGTTTGAGTACGCTGCCCACATGTAGTCGTCTGTCACATGGCTGCCATGACCATCGATAATAAGAAGTCTCTTATCTCGTGGGTTGGCTGGCTTAGTAGAAGGAATGAAGATCTTTTGAAGCCAGTGGAGGCTGGTTTCATCATCGGTCCAGCCCTTGGGAGTTGCCTTGAACTTCCAGGCATCTAGGTGCTTCAATTCCGCTGGAAACCACTGTTGTTGAACCGTTCGACCCTTGAAAATAATGAGTGGTGATAGGAATCTCCCTGTAGCTGACATGCACTTGATAAAAGATGTCCAGGTACGATCCCCTTGCTGTTTCTTTTGCAAAGCCTTATGGTCACTAACTCTGACTACTAGGCCGTTGGTCCCCCTTCCTTCCATAATGCCGGCCTCATCCTTGTTGTAGCGGTTTTCTGGCTTAATCTCCTTGATCTCAGGTACCTGGAAGTGATCAAACCAAGGCCGTATCACTTCCTCCCTGGCACAGCTCAAGCGAATAGAATCCACTTGCCTAGCCCTCTAAGTCTTTAAGCCTGAATGTCGCTTGAGAAAGGAGTGGCACCATCCTCTACCGAGTGGCTGGTCATCACCAGACTTGGAGGCAATTCGGAGACCTAAAGCTTTAATCTGTGCATGCGTTGGTGGATGGCCTAAACCGACCTGCAGCAGACACCATTTGGCTAGGTGGTCCTCCTGAACAACAGAGAGCCGTTGTTGACCTTGATGGGCAAACTTGTGAAGCAGGGCACCACTGAGGCGGTCACGGAGTGTAGTATAGGGTACTGCCCATTGATCAAAGGCAGCATTGACTTGGCCTGTTCGTAGCACTTGTGTACAAGCATTGCGCAAGTCATTTTCACTGTATGTGTGAACCATGGGTATGGGGATAACAGAATTGAGGAGAGAAAAGAAAACACGTTGGAATTGAATACGTGGTGTGAAAATATATTGAGGGGGTTGGTTGCCTTACCCGAGTGGCGCGGACAATACAGAAACTCCACCTGGCAGAAACCCCCCCCTCTGACTTAGTAAAAGGCTATGATTAAAGACTAGGGCATAATACTGTATACATTGTCACCATCCAGTTGACCGGAAGCTGTTCACAGGATATATGAGGTGGCATGGGGCGATCCAATGGTTACACAAAACATTATTCCTAACTGCAATACGCCACTGATACTTATAAGTCTACAGTGGTAGGTATGTAAAGTATACCGGAAGCCGGGGAGACCTCCGGTTATGTGGAACACCTCCAACTTCCGTATGTTCCCAAAAGACAGTCAGATGTCTGTAGGTTGTTAGTGAACTCTTAATCGTAGTAGGCTTATCTTGGTAGACGTACTTAACGTTAGTGGCTGCGGGTAGCGCCTGTACCAGCCAATGACTTCAGTGTCTCATCACGGGAGTCCGTCGACCAACCTATTGTGTTGGAGACAGTAGAAGACGATAGACTTGTACAACGTACTGGCACCATTGAATGGTAGTCAACAGGACTTACATAGATGAATACGTATGGGACATTGAGTTTGATATTAGGCTAGCTTATCCTCACCCTGTTGGTTCGCCACTAACAGGACAAAGATGTGAAGCGTTTTCTCCAGCAGCTGCATGCATGTATCAAGATGCTGCACGAACACTTCATACTAGATAATTGACTAGCAAGAGCCGGCGGACATTCGGTAGTATGTTAGCCCAAGGCCCCGAGGAGATGGGTATACTCGCGATTGTGGTGAGCTAAGAAGTGATGGAGAGAAACTGGCAATATAATTCTACTTAAGCAGATGCGAGACTTCTTCTCCTAAGACGATCAACTATTCTCTCCAGAACTTATTGAGTAGAGCTGTAACTTATCGATCTTAAGTTTCACCATTAAGGTTTTCTCTCTTACATGTTTGTTCTTCATTTTACGTATGATGAAAACTTCAGTACCGCCACATCCTTGGAATCCATCTTCCCACAGGCAGCCTCCGTTACACCTTTCCAACAATTCTTCTATCTTCTCTTCCAATGCCCTCGAAACAACTTCATAAGCCTCTGGAAACTGATCAAGAAAAACAACCTCAACAAACAAAAATCAAAGTTCATCCTCCACCAATGCCTGATAATCCAGACGAATATCAATGTCCCCTATTGCCCATTTCAGAACCTCCTGAACAACCCCTGGCTCCCGATACAATACAGACCAGATCTGGAAGAGTCTCACGTCCACCACAATGCTTTAGTAGAATTGTCAAAGTCATACCAGACACCAATCCTACTATCTATTACAAAGCTGTGAACAACCTCCTAAATGATCAATGGACTTTGGCTATGGACGATGAGATAATGGCACCTGAAAAGAATAAAACCTTCGACGTTGTTGATAAACCTGGTGATAGAAAACTGATAGATAGTAAGTGGGTATTTAAAACCTTCAAAGAATCCAGAGGGAACCTTGGAAAGATATTGTACAAGAGCCATTGCTAAAGGATTTTGTCAAATACTTGGCTTCAACTATGCAGAAACCTTTGCACCCGTTATTCGATATTAATCCCTCCCATTCCTCCTTGCACTAAACGCCAAAAATAAATGGTGACCGGGACAATTTGACACTAAATCAGCTTTCCTTTACGCTGAATCGAAAGTTGAAGTTTACGTAGGACCGTTACAAGAGTACCATGATGGAGATAAAGTATGGAAACTTAACTGATGTCTCTATGAACTTAAGCAATCAGCAAATGAATAGTATGCTCTCTTTGCTAAATTCTTAATCTCCGAAGGCTTTACAACATCAGCCCTTGATCCATGCATGTTTGTTCACATCAAACACGACATATACATATCGGTTTATATTGACCACACCACTCTCCATTCAGCCAATACCCCCTAGGCTATGGCATTGAAAGAAAACCTGAGAAAGGCATTCGAGATTACGGATCTAAGACAAGCTAGCTTCTTGCTCGGCCTACATATTATGTATACATCACACGGGATATCTCTTACCCAACAACTATATATCAAGTCAGTTCTCTTCCAATATGGCATGGATAATTCTAGCTCCGTTTCTCTATCCTTACCAGAAGGCATTCAACTTATGAAAGGGATCGAAGATCTATGGATACCAGACCCATCCATTCACCAATTAATTATAGGATTATTAATATATTTGATGACTGGAACCAGACCCGATCTAGCATACACAATTTTATTTCTTTCTCTATTTTCTTCTTGCTCTACTGACCCACATCATTAAGCCGCTAAACACGTCCTTCAATACATAAAAGGAACTAAAGACATTGGACTCTTCCACTCACATAATACACCAAATACTATCAATACCTATGTTGACACTGATTTTTCCACCTGCCTAGACACCGCTGTTCCTTCTCTGGATACATTGTTCTATTTAACAGTTTATATATCTTATAGCGATCCAAGAAACAGGCCTCCGTCACTACATCAACTACTGAATCAGAAGATGTTGCCGTGTTACTTGCAGTAAGACAAATCCAATGGTTCTAAAAGGGTCTTCGTGATAATTTATTAACCGTACTGATAGCTTTGCATGCCGATAATACTGGTGCAAATTTTCTGCCTACCAACTATCAACTTAATGAGCGAACAAAACATATCAATATCCACTTTCATAAAATACGAGAGGAAATTAATCTTGGTTTATTCACTTTATTTAAGGTTGTGTTGTCAGATAATCTTGCCGACCCCTGCACCAAAATCTGAGCGAAACTGGCACATCTTCAGTTAATGCAACTCTTGGGCGGTAGATAATGAGGCAAAGTGTTGAAATTATTGATTCATTTCATATATTTATTTTACTTTAATAATATCGCCTATTCTCATACATAGTTAGTGTTATGGCTTTACCTATACCCCGAGAACATTACTACAACTAGGACATATATTATGTATATTTCCTTAAATATTTCTTGATAGCGATCAGAATTATTACATTTGGTTTCTTTATGGTTTTCTGGATATTTCTCTGTCTTTATGCATACTTTCCTGTTTTTTCAACGGATAATTATTTCTTTAGACGTACTGTTTTATCCCTTACCCCCGTTTAGATTAAAGCACATTATTTGTGATTCCCGTGGCAGATTCTCTGGGTTAAACACAGTCGCACTTATGTTTCTTCCTATGTTTTCTTTATTATTTCTTAAGATACAAGGAGTGTATGTGGAGGATGCAAACTTGTATATATAGGAGCTACTACCCATTTCACTTAGGAGAATTAAGGAAAAGAATCCCTACTAATCTTACTTCATACCAAATACCTCCCTCTCACTTAACATGCCCGCAATACACTTTTAGTATTGCAACAGTATACTTTATATAGTCTAGTAAGATTGTACCGTTTACACAACTCAATAATTGGTAGGCAAGGTTCCCAGGGGTCCTGGGGGTGGTTTGTGTAGGGCTTCTGGATGTGGGAGGAGGTATGAAGTGTGTAGATTGTGCCATTGAAGCAGATTGTATTTTTTTTTTTGGGGGTGTTTCCCATTTGTGGGTTAAGAGAGGCTGGTGGATAGGTAGTTTTTCCTTTATCGGGGGGTGCTGCTGGAGGCGCTTGATGGGGTGACCCATCTGGGGGCTCTGACATTATCTCGGGGTGTTGCATTCGGCTCTGGTGCAATATCTTGGTGGAGGATGATCGCTTGTAGTGACCCAGCTGTAGATTCAACCAGGGAGCCCTTGATTTATTAGATGGTTATTACTGAAGACTCAATTGTGGCGAACAGAAAATGGTTTAGTAATGTTATTAGCTAGTTGTAATTGACAATAGTTAATAAAGTCGAAAAGTTTAAAAAAAAAAGAATGAAAAAAAAACCCCTCTGTATTAATTAACTGAGGGGAACCGCACGGCGCTAGTACCTAGGAAGAATAATATTTTAACACAGTTTTGTCTCAAAATCACAATAAAACACCATAACGTAATCCACGCCGTAGCGAGCCCCCAGCATAGCGAGCCATCTACAAATTTGAGCGAGGTGATTGGTTGAATTTCGGTCTTGGCTCAACCGGTGGCTAATATTTGGGTGGATGGCTCGCTATGCCGGGGGTTCGCTATGGCGTGGAATACGGCAAGCTAACTCATTATCGAATGGACTGAGAGTCCACTGATCTTGACGCAAGTGTGGACCTTTTAGTGTGGAAACAAGCTTTACCAGTTGATGCGGTAAAATAAATTTCCGTCTATCAACCGTCGGTTAAGAAAGAAAGTCGGCTTGGCATTTAAATAGGATGGAGGACAGCCGACACAGAAAGCAAGAGCAAACACCAGCACCATCACACCAAAACCCCTTTTTTGCAATGCAACACAACGTTCAGTCCGTGTGCTCAAGATCAACCCAACCTCGCAGTTCAGTTCCTGGTATCGGTTAACGATGGCTTTTTTCAGTGCCAGCCGTCATGCCATCCCGACCATGGCTCATCGTCCTGCCATCTTGGCCATGGCTCATCGTCCTGCCATCTTGACCATGGGCCATTGTTCATGTGGAAATCTCATTTTCCTTCACCGCAGACAGTTGAGCCAGGTAAGTTTTTGGTGTTAGTAGCTACTGGCTTGTGCTTACTATGCGAATCAGTCCGGGACTATGCATAGGGATGAAGAAACCGATGTACCGGGCACTACTCCACACGAAACTACAGTTGATAAAGATACCGCCTACAAAGCCACCGTTGATAAGGATACTGTCCGCGAGGCTACAGTCGGTAAGGGTACCGCCAACAAACCCGCAGCCGATTGTGATAAAGTCGAACCTGGGTCTCTCCTTCCTATTGAGAGAATTAGCAAGCTCGAGGGGGGCCTTGAAAATTTGGCGTTGGCTGTTGACAAGGGATTCGATCGTCAGGAGCGCTGGATAAAATGGATCGTGGGCTTTGGGGTTGGAACGGTGCGTTTTCCTGAGAACTATGAAATAAAAATCTTCACTGTACTGACTACTGATCAGGTGTTGTTAAAGGTATTCTATTATGAACATCAGCGGAATGGGGTGCTCGAAAAAATCGAAGATTCAAAGCGCGAACTTCGGAGCGAGATCAAGCATTCAAATAAGGAGCTAGGGGACAAGTTTGCAGAAACGCTGCAGCTGTCGTTGGCAGCCCTGAAGAGTGACATTTTGTTTGCCATTGTGAAGGAGGAGCTTAAGGAAAGTATAAAAAAATGATTCAGGAAGACGAGGGATGATAAACGACTGGTGTTTTTTTTTTGTCCCTATGTTTATTGGGGTCTGGCTAAGCTATAGAAGGCTACATGGATAGGTGTTTAGACGGTTTGTTTGTCTAACTGAATTTAATCTATTCGATTGATCGGGTCCGTGATATTGCCACGCCTCGCCGAGGGTGCCGCCTCATTGAGCCCTCAGAGAGCCTAATAAAGTAGTGGTGTTCAACCAAAGGCTGATTCTCTGCCTCCCTATTCAGCTTTAGGGTGAAAGCTTGATTGCTCGAGTACCTTTTGAGCGGTTTCGCGGATCCCGTGGTGTTGAAACCAACTACACCACGGAACTAGTTAAGTTCCTAGGTTGAGTCCTGTACCATACATAACCTATCAGCTCATGCTCAACGGACGCGCTGCATCACTCATGCACAGCAAACCTCCCATCCCGGGTCCCGATCTATCCACATCCTGCCCCTCTATCCTTTCTATCAGAAGATCTCATCTCTATTAAACGCGCTACCAGATTAACAGATCCGAAGAACAATGCGCACTGCAGCCCACTGAATGGAGAGAGATAACAACCTCCAGTAGTGGAATGCTTGGTTGGCTTTAAAAGTGTTTCGGACGATTTCTGGCCTTAATTCTCGGTTAGTAGCTCCTGCGCAAGTGATCTCCCGCAGTGAGGGCACTCCCATTTCACATGAACTCCCTAGTTTCTAGAAAGATATTCTAGAAAAAGTGCGCTTGGTGTATAAGGAGAAGGGAGAGTCAAAAGGGCTTTGACCTGCGGGGAATTCAAATATGTAAGAGCGAGGTTATCGCCATTGAAGGAGCATAGCCAATATCGAAATTCGTGGAGCCTAGTTCAACTGTTAGAGCACGTCTATGGCAAATGATGACTATCATACTGGTATGAGAGGCGGATTAGTTCAGGGCTTGGCGGGTGGATCTGATAGGGTTTCGACCCTCCAAACTATGCTGTTTAGGGGTAGAACTAGGCGCATAGTTCAGCGTGGGGTGGGCGTGACTTCTTTTCCCACCACAGTATAGTTACAAGACAACTACCTAGGTAGCGCATAGTTAAACAATACCCTCTACTCAGAACCGAATCAGTTCTTATTCTCTTTTACCCCTTCTTCCATCAGTGGTTGCACGGCAATACTTGAGTATATCAAGTCATATTCTCGTCCGCCTATCATCCAATTTAGCTGCATCCCATCATAGGGCGAAGTCCGCTAGCGATTAGGCTCGGTCGGCGCACAATCCGGTTGGGGAGCGTTGATTCCAGACTCGATACCAGTATCGTACCAGTACGAGTAACCGAGTGGCTGATCTAGGTTTGCCGTTGCAATTATCTGCTAACTCTGCGACTTACCTACAACGTTGATACATCTCCCCTCTGACTCTCGTCAACTGCTCTCCCTCCTCCCACAATCTCTCTTGTTTTCTTGAGAAACCTCCGCAATCATGTCCGGTGCAATATTTAAAGAAATTAAGGATGCGATTCAGATGCGTGGTTCTGACCTCTTAATCTTTCGTGACGTGCAACCTCGAGACTTTGAACATGTTATTAAAAGCTTAAGACATCGTACCAATTACCTTGAGCAATATTCCCCCCGGTAAGCTTCCTACCTCACTCCTCTTTCATTATTCCGCACAACTAAAACAACACTATAGAGTCCATTGGTTTGCTGCCGATAAAATCCTGAAGGTGGTAATTCCCTCAAAGTTGCATGAGTGCCCTGGAGAGTGGCTTCGTGAGATACTCTCAGATGGGGTGGCAGACGGAATAATTCCAAAAGTTTGGGGTCGAACAATGAGGATAAGTGCTTCGCCTGGTTCGTTTCCAATTACGCCATGCCAAAACGCAGAAATCTAGCTAATCAGGTTTACAAGAATACAACAATTTCATCAGCCAATACGGAAAATCAATGAAGGAGGCTGATATGACTTTTGTGCCCCTTGTCGGTCCGGACTGGACAAAGAAAGCGGAATTCCCATCAGTGGTCCTCGAGTCGGGATGGAGCGAGTCGGCTGATCAACTGAACCGAGATGCCACTCTGTGGCAACAAGGGTCTGGGGGACAAGTGCGGGTTGTGATACAAGTTAAATTTTTTCCCACAGGGGGGAACCGGATTGGAGTTCATTTATGGATAAACCGGGCCCACCCAAATGGAGTCTACTCAGTTGAACAATATGCAAGCCTCTCTTATATTCCTAATACTACTGACCCCCGTTACTAATGTACCAATTTGATTGGTAGGAAATCTTCCCCGTGGGCGGCGATCCTGACAGCAGCCCCAGAATCACTTTCCATGAATTCTATGGCGGGAATTGTCCCCCCGGGATTGACCCAGAGGGGTGCGTTGTCCTTGACATTGGAAGGCTTCGTGTAGTAGCAAGATCCGAAATCCTTGCACGCAATTGCCTGCCACTGGCAGATGAACGAAAACCGGTACATCCACAATAAGAGCTGGTGGAGGGGTTTGTGATCCCTGGCACCGAACTAGAATCAAGGGACTGAAAAGTAATTTTCAATCCAAAAAATGGTCATCTCACCAACACCACGGATCGCACCTCTGCCGTTGAAAAAGAAAAGGAGACTGGGAAAATATTGAGGAAGTGATTGAAAAAAAAAGATGAAAAAAAGATTAAAATGAAAAAAGGAGATCATCTGAGCAACAATGGCGGCTCCTTCTAACTGCCACCGAAGAATCACGTGATAGAGCGCAAAACGCCTTCGCAATAAGTTCTACCGAATTCTCCGAGGAGTCTTCCATTCTAGCTAACAGGCACGGGAGTCACTGTCTTTCTCGGTCTCGAAGAAATGACGGCGGCAGCGATGGGGGCCGGGGTGGTTGAAAGGACAGCATGGACGAGATGGACCGCGGCAGCGACTCTGAAGGGAATCAGTGGAAGATAGGGCAGATTGACAGCAACGATGAGAGCGGCCCTGACAGGGACGAGGCAATGGGTGAGGGCGATGAGGAGGGGTTCGCGGATTTTAAGTTCCCGGGAGAGTACTTATACCGGGAAGGAGAAAAAGAGCCAACCTGGGCAAGGTTTAGAGGAGGAGAGTGGGGACATAGTGGGAGTAGTGAAGATGGAGAGCGGTTTATAGACCTGTCGGAGATGCTGGATAGTAGGCCTGATTCTGGAGATGAAGAGGTGGCTGTCGACGGAAAGGTGGAGAGGAAACATCAGCGGTCAGGCCCATAACAGAGAGGGAGGAGGTGATGAGTTTAGCGATAAACCGGATCTGGAGATGAGGGTGATGGGGAATCGGTGGCTGACTTCTCCGAACAGGACAAAACACCAGAAGACCCCTCGAAACTTACAAAGCTTCGAGAGGTCATATTTTCGCTCCCTCCTGCGGCGGAATCGTCAAAGAGCGCTCGGGGAAACAACCCTAAGGAAGGGAAGACGCAGAACGAGTGCAGCTTAACTACATCTTCAACCTCCGATAGGCTCGCCGTGGAGGGCCTCATGCCCACCATCATTGGTCACAGACTCAGGCAATCTCGCCAGCTCTTCGCCGGCAATCGACTGTCAAAGTCCAGTAATTCAGGAGTATAAGGAAAGCTCCCGGCCCCGTTAGCAGGGAGGCAGCGGCCTACGAGAAGTCAAAAGAGGCGCTCGGCCGCTGGACAGATACTGTGAAGTATGACCGACAGGTGGATCATCGTTTCCCATTTGCCAATTCGCCTCGTGCATGGTTGCCAGCACCGGCAAAAGTCACTGCATTTTCGTCTTCTGAGCCTACCCCGTTAACCAAACCTGAAACTACTATCTCTGGAACCCCGGGGGAGTCGAACATGGCTTCCGGAAAGCCAATTAAGGGGTTTGATGAGCAGAAAACTAACGAACTACCCTGGAGGAGGTCCAGAAAAGTGCAGCTGAGCTTTGACTTGCGCATGAACTCATGTACCGGGAAGCGGTCAAGGCGAAACGTATCAAGAAGATCAAGTCAAAATCCTATCCCAGAATTCCCAAGAAAGAGAGCAGAGCAGAAAAATGCCATTGAGGGGGCTTTGGCTCACGAGCGCGGCGGCGTGCCCAAAAAATGAAGGTGTTATGGAGAGGGAGAGGAAAAGGGTGGAACAGCGAATGGCTTTTATACATGAACAAAGTGGCCAAAGAGAATAAAGGACTTGGGAAGGACTATGTGGGTTGAGGAAGCTCAGAATGGTACGGTAGAGATGGCAAAGGGTTCGGAAGAGCTTCGGATGAAGATTGCTGGGAAAGCAGTTCTTGGGGAAGACAAAGAATTTGAGGGTAGTGGTGACGGTGGAGAGGATGGTAAGGGTAGTCCAGGTGAAGCCGAAGTTATGATAGTGGAAAGGGCGTCTTCCAATATACCCAAGAATCCTTTCTCGCAACCTGGAGTCCCGTCGCCGCAGTTTTCTAACCAGAAAGCAAAGTCTAGCGAAAATGGGGGTGCTTCATCCAGAAGTTTACCCGAAGGAGAGGAGGGGAAGGTGACCCCGGAGCCAAATCCACGGCTTGCTCAAGGCTCTACTTCCGGCCTTGTTAAACCCAAAGCTCAGGCCTCGGTAGCTTGCCGGCAACAATCCAAGAACACAAAGCTAAACTCCAAACTCTCTAAGTATCGAAAATAATCACTCAAAAACAGTGATGTCCTAGAACCGGATATTAAAATTAATGTGGATGCCGCGCTTAAACTTGCCTCAAACAAGCGTAGGGCCGGCGGCGATGGCGATAGCGGCGGCGAAGGTGGGGATGAGGATGACGAAGGTGCCATCAATCGGGCTCCAGCCAAAGGAACAAAAGAGTGAATCTTGATCAGCTGGAACTGGTGAAACGGGGTTTCGTAGGTGACCATGTTGTCACAGAGTTCAAGGCACAGAAGGAGAGAAAGATCAGTGAAGAGGGCGACCAAGTAACGAACGCCAGGATTCCGGGATGGGGTAGCTGGATCGGAGCCGGCCTCACAGAACGAAGAGGACACCAGGTTTTCCAAGACGACCAAGAGCTTTGCCAAGAATAAGCGGAAGGTGGGAAGCTTCAGAAAGTCATCATTAACGAGAAGCGTGTGAAAAGGTACGAAACTGCTAAACTGATTATATTGCTAATAGTGCTAACGCTCTCCCTAAGAATGTTAAATACTAAGTACCTGCACTCCGTTTCTCTTCGAATTTCAGCAGCAATACGAACGCGGCCTGCGTATCCCCATTGGGCCTGAGTGGGCTACGAAGATGACGTTCCAGGATTTTGTGATGCCGAGAGTTATGGGTTAAACAGGGTACTGTTATTGAGCCTATATCTGCACCGCTCAAGTAATTGGATTTTGCTGGTTGATGGCGGGGTTTATTACATGGTAATTATGATATCGAGTTGCGGATAGCCTAAAAATATTTCATTTTGTGCCGGTATTACCAGTATTTTCAATCCTCCCATATTCAGAAAATTTCATGTAACGTGCAGTACCTTGTCCCTACCGGTAGCTGGATATGAAGTTTCTGGGGATCTCGTGGCCCTAGAGGTTAGGGTTGGCTAACCAGAAACTTATCTCAACATCATGCCATTCCTTTCAAGCGCACATCCCCTTATAACGACATTCTGCTCCGTCGGACCAATAGAATCTTCAACAATACCCCTTCTCCTTCGAATATGGCACTCATTAAAGTAGAAGTGCAGGAGGCTAAAAATCCCCGGGAGCTCGGTCCCCCAGACATAACCTGCGGTGGCGGAATCCTCGGGGACGCACTTCCAATTTTACTGAGCACGGAGTCCATGGCAAGCGACCCGAAAATGAAGGTTCTCTCCGCCGCACGCCAGCATGCGGAACAAGACTCCATACTCACTAAGTGCAAACTTCGCTATATTAATACCCAATCGAACATCTCCCGAAAGAACTTAGGGGCCAACGGAATCAATTTGACATTGTCATGTTAAAGGAAGTCACAGATATTCTAGGGATCGTGTCGAAGGGGGGTGCACGACTGGAGTAAGTACATTAATGTGGAAGAGCTGAAGGAGTTATTTGAAGAGACGGGGGTGGGGGGGGGTGTTCTTGTTATAGGATGTGTTTATGTGTATGAATTCGGATGGAGGGAGGTTAGGGGTGGGGAGAAGATTGGGGGTTATTTCTTTGGAGTAAGAAGGGAGCTAGGTGGGGGGCTGGGTGGGAAATGATACTTCTTTTACACTCTTCCTGGAAGGTTATAATAATGCAGCATATGAGTGCGGTTTTGATGTGGCTTTCTGGTGGAGTTCCTTACCTCCGCTTTTAACCAGACCTGAGGAGCATTGCTTCTAGTTATGCTATTCCTAGAGTTTGTATGATGAAACTACCACATCCAAAATCCCTCATCAACCGCTCTTCCTCTCTCTCAGGCCCATCTCTTACAACTTCCATCTATCAGTACTGTTCTCTCTCACCAGTTTGCTTTGGAAATCAGACTTTTAGTTGTACGAGCATATTGGCTAAAATCTTTATAGAAATTTGGGAGGTGATTAAGACGTGTAGTCCTGGCCGCTTAGTCTTGCGTGACGCGGATCCTAAAGACTTTGAACATGACATTTCAAGGCTTACGATATCACACTGATTTCCTTAAGGAATATTCCTTCCAGTAATCTTCCTACTTCACCCGTTTTTCATTATTCTGCGCAGCTACAACACCACTATAGAATCTATTTTTTTTCCTGGTGATAAAATCCTGAAGCTGATAATGGCCTCGAAGTTGCATGAGTGCCCTGGAGAGTGGCTTGAAGAGATACTCTTGGACGGGTTCGCGGACAGAATCATTCCAAAAGTTTTAGGCCGAACAATGAGGATAAGTGCTTCGCCCGGTTTGTTGCCAATTATGCCGTGCCAAATTGCAGAAATCTAGCTAATCAGCTAACAAGAATATACTTTATTCATTGGCCAACGCGGAATAAAGAAGGAGGCTGATATGACTTTTGTACCCCTTGTCGGTCCGGACTGGACAAAGAAAGCGGAATTCCCACCAGTGGTTCTCGAGTCGGGATGGAGCGAGTCGGCTGATCAACTGAACCGAGATGCCACTCTGTGGCAACAAGGGTCTGGGGGACAAGTGTGGGTTGTGATACAAGCTAAATTTTTTCCCAGGATGGAGAACAAGATTGGAGCTCGTTTATGGATAAACCGGGCCCACCCAAATG
Source organism: Tuber umbilicatum (assembly GCA_003313605.1). Classification (NCBI taxonomy): domain Eukaryota; kingdom Fungi; phylum Ascomycota; class Pezizomycetes; order Pezizales; family Tuberaceae; genus Tuber; species Tuber umbilicatum. Next base: position 2,130 of record QLOI01000037.1, on the reverse strand, counting down.
GAGTCCACTCAGTTGAACAATATGCGAGCTTCTTTTATATCCCTAATACTATCAACACCACTGTTAATGTGCCGATTTGATTTTGTAGGCCGTTTTTCCTGCAGTCGACGATCCTAATGGAAGCCCCTCAATAACTTACGATGAATTCTATAATGGGGATTGTCCTCCTGGCATTGACCCAGAGGGATTTGTTGTCCTTGACATTGAAAAGCTACGTGTGATAGCGAGATCGGAAATCCTTGAACGCGGGTGCGTGCCACATGAACGAAATGCCGTACGTCCACGACAAGAGTCGGTAGGGGGTATGTGATGCTTGGTGCCGGACTGGAGGGCGGTTTTCAATTCTGGGAAAATCCTTGTCTTGTCGAGACCACCAACCACACCTCCGCCTTCAAAAAAAAAAAAAANNNNAACAATTTAAAATTAAAAAAGAAACAATCAACAGTATAGCAATTGCACCTCCTTCCAACCGCCGCCGAATAATGCGCAAGGGCCAGAGTGATAGAGCGCAAAACGCCTGCACAATACCTTCTACAGAATTTTCCGAGGATTCTTCTATTCCAGCTAGCAGACTCTAGAATCACTGTCCTTCCTGGTCTCGAAGGAATGACGGCGACTGCGATAAAGGTGGGGGCGGTAGAAAGGACAACGTGGACGAGATGGACCGTGGTAGCGACCCTGAATGTAATGAGCGTAAAATATCGACGGCGGCGTTGAGAGTGGTCTTGATAGCGACGAGGTAATAGCAAAGAAAGATGAGGAGAGGTTCGCGGATTTTACCATCCGGGGGAGCACCCCTGCCGGGAAGGAGAAAAAGGGCAAGCCCGGGCATGGTTGAGAAGAGGAGAGTGTGGGAATAGTGATGAGAGTGTGAGGTGATGATGGGTACTGTACCGAGGATGGAGAGCGGTATAAAGACCTATTGGAGATGCTGAATCCTTGCTGAGGCGCTCGCAAGACTACTGAGCACAGAGTCTGTCGTGGCAATTGATTCGAGAAAGGAGGCTCTCTACGTCGCGCTCGAGAATGCCCGACAAGACCCCATGCTCACTGAGGAAACTTCGCTTCATTAATACCACAATCGAACAGCTCCCGAAAGAACTCCGGAGCTAACGGAATCGATTTGACGCCGTCACATTTATGGAAGTTGTAGAGTATGTCCTGTATCTAAGTTCATTCCTGAAGGCCACTATGGAGTATACTAGGCCTCGGGGGTGGCTGATTTTGTCCACGATCGTGAGGACTTATTGACGGCAAAGCTTATTGCTAAGGATATTCTAGGGATTGCGCCGAGGGGGGCATATGACTGGAATAAATACAATAATGTGGAGAAGCTGAGGGGTTTTTTTTAAGGAAACAGAAGGATGGGGGGGGCGTTGTTATGGGATGTGTTTATGTGCCTGGGTTTGGATTGAGGGAGGTTAGGGGTGGGATGAAGGTTAGGAATAATTTCTTTGGAGTAAGGAGGGGCTGGGTGAGGGGGTGGGTGTGAAATAACACTTTCTTTACCCTCTTCCCGGCAGCTTTTGATAATGCGGCGTAAGAGTGTGGTTCCGATAGAGCTTTCTAATCGAGCCCTTTAGTTTTGCTTTAGCAAGACTTGAGGGGTATTTCTTCTATATACTAGTTATGCTGTCCCAGAAATTTGTTGGGCGAGAGATGTGTTACGACCTTTTGTTTTTCTGGCCCGGTGGTCATACTCGACCCCTATCCAAGAGGACTACATCAAGGACGTTGGCAAAGCTTTCCAACCCCCCCGACCAAGAATGCTGATAGCTTTGTCAACCACGCTTTCGAAAAGGATCCCGGCGCTATGATCGTCCCATGCTCAAACTAAGAACAATGCTCCAGGTCCCCCTCTGGCCCCACAGACTGTGCCAACCGCAAAGACTACTGCCCCCTCTCGCCACGCTATGACCCCCCCCAAGTATCTGCAGAGACTCGTGGATGAGTCTAAAAAAAATAGACCATCAGGATCTAGAGTACAGTACTCATATGTCGCATTCCGTTCCGTCATGGTATCTGCCTATGCAAAACTACTGGAAGGGCGCAAAGGTGCGGCAAATGTACTCGTCGTGTCGTGACGTTTGTAAAATGGACCGGGCTTGCATGGTGGCGCACAGGGGTGCA
>QLOI01000035.1:21586-57091 GCA_003313605.1 Tuber umbilicatum | reverse complement strand
TCTGATGCCCCAACCGCCAATTGGGCAGAGGACTCTTCCCACGACAACGATATGGAACTGTAAATAAGAGCACTACCTACGCCCTCCTTATCCGATGCTTCTCTACATTCCAACTCCCCCCCCTGGTGCTTCGGTTCCTGAGCTCTCCTTTGTTCAACATAATTGTCTTGGTAGCAGTTATGCTTTTCATACTTTTATTTTGTTTTGTACCTCTGCGAAGTATTCTCCTCTGATTGTTGCTTCATCAGATGTTCCTTTGTTTAAGGGCCACCCCTAGGGCGCCAGCTCTTATAAATGTTTTTCTCACCCTACTTCCTTTGATTACAAGACAAGTATGGCTGTCTATGTATCTGCGCAGTTTTTACCTATAGTTTCTGGTCTTCCTTTGATTTTTGGGCAGGTTGACCCCATGGGTGTGAACTTCCGCTCCCCCTAAGGAGTGTTTAGCTCTCTCCATCTGTTGTTCCACCTGTACTATTCCTACTCTACCGCCACCCGTAGTGGGGCTCCTCAAACCTTATCTCCTGATCTTCTTTTCCCCCTGCATCAGTTCACGACGCTTTCGCTAGGGCACTTCAATCTTCACCACCACCTCCGCGACCACATAGGAGCCACCCCAAACTCTGAACTTCTGATTTCTCAGCCTTACTTTACTAGAGCCGCTACAACCCCTTCTCCCTCCTCAACCATCCCGGTATCTATACCAGGTTCCCCTTTGACAGCCCATCGAGGCCCTCCGTCTGGGACCTCACCTTCGCCAACCACAGCCTCCACCCGTACTTCCATTCCTGGAATGCATCTCTTCACTCCACTGGTTCCGAGCATGTTGCTGTTTCCATTTCCTTTGGGCAACTCTGCACATCCCACGCACCCCCTAGACCCAACTGGAAGGCCATCAACTGTTCCACTAATGCCCCTATCCTCCAGGGCGTAAATATCCCCGCGGCTCCATCCTTCCCAACCGCCTCCTCACTAGCCTCTTGGTTTGACACAAGTCTAGCCTTGGTTACCACCCCTCTGGTGTCAGCAACCCGCACCAAACTCCCATAATCTTACTTGAAACCTTGGTGGTCCCCCAACCTCTCCAGCCTTCGGCGCATTCACCAGCACACCACACGCTGCTTTCATAATGGCTCTGCCTCTTGCCGCGAATTGACCCATGCTCGCAACTCTGACTTTTAAGTCATCTGGAAGGCCAAGGCCAACTACTGCGACCAGTTCCTCTTGTCTGCGGACTCACGTTCTGTCTGGGATGCCAAGAAATTCGCACATGGTCGGGCCCCGGAGCGCTTCTCCCCACTCCCCAAAGCCTCCACCCCGCTAGAGATCAACTTGGCTCTCATTACCCACTTCGTCCCGCTTCCTCCTCCTCCTCCTCCCCCCTCGACCCTCTTACCTCCTTTTTCTGGGGTCCCCCCTGTCACACATGACAAGGTGTCCCTAGTCCTCCGCCATTGCTCACCTTCGTCTGCCCTCGGCCCAGACACTATTCCGTATAGGGTCTGGAAAAACATTCACCGGGCGAACTAGGGCCTCCTTCCAGCCCTTTTCACCCCTTTCCTGCTTCATGGCTTTCATCCATCCTCCTTAAAGAAAGCGAAAGGTGTCTTCCTCAACAAACCAGGCAGGGCGGACTACTCAACCCCAGTTTGGTTCCCCATCATCATCCTCCTAGATACAGTCTCGAAGATACTAGAAAGAATCATGGCCTACCGCCTCTCTCCTTTCTCCTGTTCAACCCCTCCTCCACCTCCACCAATGCGGTTCGCTGGCTGGGCTCTGTTGCTACGACGCAGTGGCCAACCTCCCACATGAGGTCTGCCTTCTTCAGACCACTCACCTCTAGGTTTCATCCCTCTTCCTGGACATTAAGACTGGGTTTGACAATGTCAACTCGAACAAGCTTTGCACTATGCTCCGCCGTTTCTCCACCCCAAAATACATGGTCTCCTAGATTTCCTCCTTTCTTACCTCTCGCCAGTGCCGCCTGATCTTTCGGGGCACGACTGGTATTTTTTCCCTGTTTCAGTTGGGACCCCACAAGGTTCCCCTATTTCTCCTCTTTTAGTAGTTATTTATGTTTCTCGTCTTCACATCTCGATACCCAGTGGAGTTGTTATCTCCTATGTGGATGATTTCTCCATCACAGTTGGCGCTTCATCCTATCGCTCTAACATTACACTTCTACGACATGCTTTTCTCACTGTCAGCAATTGGGCGGCCCCTCTCCCTGTCTTCTTCTCAGTTCCTGAAACTTATCTCATCCATTGCCACACGTCTAGGGACCGCAATCCTGTCTGTCAGACCCCTATCTCAATCAACTCCCTCATGTTCAATCTGACGGCTGAGATACGCTGGCTCGGTTACTGGCTCACCCCCACCTTGGAAACCACCGCGCACTTTCGCCGCCGCCTGGCCCTAGCCTGGGCCCCCTTCGCTCTCGTCAAGCGGCTCTGCCGTGCCCTGAGAGGCCTTTCGCCCTGGTATAGTCGGAAACTCGATGTTGGGCTTTACTTTCCAGTTCTTACCTATGGCGCTGATCTTTTCGTACCCAACAAGATTATCCTACGCAAGCTCGACTCCTTTTGGCATTAGGTCCTTCGGTGGATCAAGAACTATTTCAGGACCACCGCCCCCACCATCCTCTACCGCGAAGCCTCTTTTCCACCTGTTTCTCTGACCGTACAGCACAACCGGAAGCTAGTTACCCTTCAGCTCCTCTGTCCTCCGCCCCATATCAACCAGGTGACCGCCAGCCTGGATTCCCGCATCCCCACTTGGGACCCCGGGCATGCTCCCTCACACCGTGGCCTCCTGGCCGCCCTACGCGGGTCTTATTGCCCCCGCCTTTGGTACTCTACCCCCTCTGCTACATGCCACCACCTCCCCCTTGATGCCATAGCCTTCTCTGTTAAAGACCTCGTGCCTGAAAACTTCTCCCTCCCCTCCCCTCATCTGCTACTCGCGCGCCGGTTCGAACCGGCTTGCGCCCCACCCTATGGGTCCCTTTAATCCAAGGTGATCGCCTTCACCCTCGCCTGCTGGGCTGCCCTGCCGCCCCCCCCTTGATACAAGTTCCCTCCTTCATTTACTCCTTACCCCTTCATGGGCTTGCCCACGTTCTCCACTGGCCGTCTCCATCAATTGAGGGCTGGGAAGAGCTACCTCGCTACCCACACCGCCTAGTCCAATCGTGACACCTCTACCCTGTGTCCCGTTTGCGAGGAAACAGAAGAGACATTTGATCACGCTGCCCTCCACTGTCCGGCTAAGGCCCAGGAAAGATCATCCGACCTTCAGGGTATCTCCCGCCTGTCGCCAGACGCCCCCGGGGGTCCTCGGCCCCACACATTATCAATCTGGCCAGATACATTTCTTCTACGGCTAATGGTTTTCCGCCCAGCATGCCTACCTCAAACATGACATCCCCAACTGTGTCACCTCTACCTGGACCCCCTGTGCCTAGGTTCACCTCTCCTTCTCTCTCTTTTTGAGGACTCAGGGGCTACGCTCCCTGCTCGCCGTTAGTGTTAGTGGTTATGTTCTTTACTTGTTTGCGGTGGTGCTTTTTAGATGCCCTCGGCGTCAGATGTGGGTGGCGATTATGGTGGGGGATTTTCTTTACTTATGACTTTCCTTGGACCGGGTTATCATTTTGGGCTAAGGTTGCTTTACTTTTTATGTTAGTCATTGTTGGCAATGCTAGGGATTGTATTTTCCTACTTTAAGGGATTGGTGGCGTTATTAGAGATTTTGTTAGTTTATTGGTTATTGCATTGGAATTAAGGCTATTTGTATGCCATAGTGGGAGCTGCATGTACGTTTTTGGGCCAAAATCAATAAACATATGATGGAAAAAGAAAAAAACAAAGAAAAAAAAGCCGTAACTAGGCTATGGAGAAAGAAACCCCTTAAAACAACCTGCACGAACCAATGAAAACCCAAAACTATTTTCATCCTTCACTGCCTAAGGTACAAAGAAATATATCAAAAGAAAACCTTCGCCACTGCATCCTATAGGTGACTATAACTAAATGTATAACTATCAAGATAACGAGAAATCTGCAACGAAATAAATTTCTCTATCGGATGACGTTGGGCGGGAGTTTTTCTGTAGTGGTAGGTGGAATTAGATCACCTCCTACTGTGTGTCTGATGAGGAGGGTAAGGACCAGGGGAGGCCGGATGGGGTAAGGTGGGATGAGCTGCTGCTGTATGAGGAGAGGGAGGAGAAGGGGGAGCTCAGTGCCTCGCGGCTTTCGGGGCCAGGGAGGGGGGTGGGTGTGCCAGTCGGGAAATTGACCCTGGCGGTCATGATCAATCTCGCCATTTTGACCTAGGGGTGGGTGGTTGTCCAAATGGATGCGGCAGGTGTTCTTGAGTCAACAGAGAGTATATGGGTTGCTCGAAGGGCAGCTGTGGCAGGGCATTCCAGGATCGCGTGTTGCATATCCTGTGGGGGGCCAAGGCATCAAGAGCAGGAGAAGGAATGGTCCGGGGGTGTTGACCATGAAGTGTGGTCGGCGAGGTAGCTGTTGTGTGAACGCATCTGATGAATGCACCCTGCAATGAAGCGATCTAATCCCATAAACGGACGGGGGGAGGTGGAGAAGGTTGGGTAGCAGTATGGGCGGAAGGGGAGGTCTGCCCATTCTTTGAGCGTGAGGGAGTTGATGTTGGAGCGGATGGCAAGGTAGCTAGCAACTGCGGAAGAGTCTTCGGGGAGGATGCGAAGGTCAGGCAGGGCTGTGAAGGATTCCGGGTGGGGGTTAAAGGAATAAATGGTGTGGAGGAGTAGGTCAATCAGGAGGTGGGTGGTAGCCCATGGGCCATGGTTCAGTTCTGCCAGCCAGGAGCGAGCCCCATAAGCTCCTGGCCAGGGGAATATATGTGACATGCAAGATTGCGGGATGGGGTATCGATCCCAGGAGGGGAAGAGGGGGCTTGTTCTGGTAGTAGCCGCGTTGACATGGGGGGAGGAGCAGGCAATCCGCAGGGCGGCCCGTCAAACCTTTCTGGAAAGGGTCACGTGTAGGGGCAGGATACAGGCTTCTGTCGAGAGTATGTTGGTGGAGGTCGACGTGAACAGGTAGGTAGTCCACTTTACTGCTATGTTCCATAGGACTGTCATTTTGGAGAGTGTTCCTCCAGTTGGAACAAACCCATCTGCCACGTATGTGAGGATAGGGAAGATGAGGGAGGTGATCAGTTGCTGATTCATGTGAGGGGGGAGGCCTTTCCCTGGTGGTGAGAGAGGTCGACTTATGGCTAGTGCCCCTTGAGCGAGCACCAGCCGTTTAACGAAGTGGGGGGATGTGTGGAGTGACGGGGTAAACCAGAAGCCTAGCCATCTAAGAAGTTGGGATGGGGGAAAGATATATCCCTGTATCGACATTGTGTCGGTGGCGGGTGGGGTGCGTTGGCGCTTGTTTCGCCAGTCGATAAGCTCCGTCTTTACGATGGAGAAGTTGACATTGCGGTGGGATGCAGTTTCTAGGAGGTTATAGAAAATAGAGGTGAGGGTAGCAATGTTTTGCTGGTAGGAGGAGGAGCCCGTAGTGATCGCCGTGTCGTCAACATATAACTGTATAAGGCCTTCCGGCAGGGAGGCGTGGAGGGTTGAAATGTATATATGAAACAAAAGTGGGGAGATATGGGAGCCCTGGGGGAAACCGACCGAGACTGGTCTGTCTTACATGACCTTTCTTCTTTTTTTTTTTTTTAACTTGTAGTTCTTATTTTTTAACTATCGTGACAAGATGACGCATGGAGCAACTAGGCTATGGCGAAAGAAAACCCTTAAAAACAACCCGCACGAACATATGAAAACCCAAAACTGCCGTCAACCTTCACTGTCCAAAGTACAAAACAAAACTATCAAAAGAAAACCTTCCACACTGCACCCTATGGGTGACTATAACCAAGCGTATAACTATCAAGATAACCAGAAATCTGCAACGAAAGAAATTTCCCTATCCAATGAAGACAAGCAGAGTTTTGTGTAGTGGAGGGTGGGTTTCGAGCGTCTCCTACTATGTGTCTGATGAGGAGGGTGAGAACCAGGGGAGGCCAGTCGGGATGAGATGAGATGAGCTGCTACTATATCAGGAGGGGAAGGAGGAGGGGGAGCTGGCGAAGCTGGGCAACCCGGGGCCTCTGGCACCAGGGAGGGGGTGGGTGCGGTTGTGGGCAAGTTGGCCCTGGCGATGCAGATGAATCTCGCCATTTCGACTAGGAGGTGGGTGGTTGTCCATAGGGGTGTGGAGGAGGCTATTGAGTCGACGGAGAGTATATGGGCGGCTGGGAGGGCAGCAGTTAGGGGCCATTCCAGGATCGCGTACTGCATATCCTCTGGGGGGCCAAGGCACCTAGGGCAGGAGCGAGAGTGGTCCGGGGGTGTTGACCATGAAGTGTGGTTAGCGAGGTAGCTGTGGTGCGACCGCATCTGGTGGATGCGTCCGGAATAAAGCGATCTAATCCCATGGACGGATGGGGGAAGGTCGAGAAGGTCGCGTAGTAATAGGGGGGGAATGGGAGGTCTGCCCATTCTCTGAGGGAGAGGGAGTTGATGTTGGTGCAGATGGCGAGGTAGCTAGCCACTGGGGAAGAATCTTCAGAGAGGATGCGAGGGGCAGGCAGGGCCGGAAAGGGGAGGGGGTAGGGGTTGAAGGAAGAGATGGTGTGGAGAAGTAGGTCAATTGGGAGATGGGTGGTTGCGCCTAGGCCGTGGTTCGGTTCTGCCAGCCAAGAGCGAGGGCCGTAGGCTCCTGACCTGGGGGGTATATGGGGCCTGCAAGATTGGGGGATGGGGTATCGATCCCCGGAGGGGAAAAGGGGACTTGTTCTGGCAGTAGCCGGGTTGACACGAGAGGAAGAGCAGGCAATCCGCAAGGCGGCTATTTATCGTTTTCTGGCAAGGGCCAGGTGGCGGGGTAGGATGCATGGCGCTGTGGAGAGTATGTTGGTGGAGATGGATGAGAACAGGTTGGTAGTCCACCTTACTGCTTTATTCCATAGGACTGTCATTTTGGAGAGTATACCTGCCGTTGAAACAAACACGTCTGCTCTGTAGGTGAGGATAGGGAAGATGAGGGAGGTGATTAGTCGCTGATTCATGTGGGAGGTGAGGCCATGTCCTGTCTATCTTACATGACCTAAGTCCATTCTTATATAGACCTTCCCACAACCGGCCTACAAATCCTAATAACTATTATGAGTCACAACTGTGACTCATACACTCGCATAACATCCTATGACTCAAACGAGTCCTTGCGCAATAACAATATAACTAGGAATTGTTAACGCGACTCATATGAAAACATAACATCCTATTACCCACACTGGGCCATTCACATAACAATAACATATGACTCACAACCGTAAGTCATGTAAAATTTCTCGTGATCTCTAACCAGGTCATCTGTACCAAATCAATAACCTAAAAGCATTTAAAAAATCAATCCCTATGACTCGTATATGAGTCATATTGCGCAATTGCTGAGTCAGTATAGAATCATGACATCATGTCCGCTATTTTCTTTGCGATTGAAATCACAACACCACACATACTATCCCGGGCTCTGCCCCCTCCTCTCACCTGCCCCTTCGCCATGGCCTGCACTATTCCCCCTCTGGGGCTCCTCCTCTCCTTATTGTTTTCACCTCGCTTAGGATCCCTAGGTCGCTCACCCCCTTCCTGCTGCTTCAGACAGCGGGGATACTGGTACACGGTTGGAGATCCTATTCTTGGCTTTCCTTGCTTGCCTCCGCCTGGCTTCAGTCGATTTCGCCACTCCTCTTTCACTTTCTTACTCCGCTCTGGGGCCGTATCCTATCCACTAAGTGACGCTATGGCTCAGAGAACAAGGGACTACATGATGGACGCGGTAAGATCCCAGGAAGAGTCGGCAGGGGTTTGAAGCCTACCAAGTACAGACACGAATGTGATACCGCTGGTCATTTAGGTTCCGGCGCCTGCTTCTATCCGCATGGCTTCCTTGTCGGTCAGTCCGCTTGCATCGTACTACTTCATTTGGGCTGGCACCCTATTGCCTCGGGCTTGTTGAAATTTTTGGTTTCCTTCATGTTTACCCCACCCTGATAATATCCCGCATTTTCATATGTGGTTAGTGTTATGACTTCACCTATATCCCAAGAACATTACTATCGTTAGGACATATATGACGTATATTTCGTTGAATCTTTCATGATAGCGATCAGAATTATCATATGTGGCTTCTTTATGGTTTTCAGGATATTTCTCCTTCTTTATGCATGCTTTTTAGTTCTTTTCACCCACAATTTTTTCTTTAGACTTATGGTTATATCCCTCACACCCCTTTAGATTAAAGCACATTATTTGTCATTTCCTTGGCAGATTCTCCGGGACAAACACGGTCGCACTTAGGATTCTTCTTATATTTTCCCTATTATTTCCTAAGATACACGGAGTGTATGTGCAGGATGCCAACCGGTATATATAGACGCTACCACACACCTCGCTTAGGAGAATTAAGGACCAGAATCCCTACCAATCTTCCTCCATACCAAATACCTCCTCGCTTAACGTGCGTGCAATACACTTTTAGTACTGCGACTGTCTACTCTATATAGTCTATTACGATCGTACCGTTCACACAATTCAATAGGGCTTAAGCCCTTTTCCTCTCTCATGGCTGTGGCCCCGTGGCTGCCTGCTCCCTTCTTAACATTTGTCTGGTAATTGTACTGCACTACCTCCTTGGTCACGCCACCAGGGTCAACCCCCTTTTAGCCCCTACTTGAACTCGGGTTAGTTTATTACTTTTGGCTAGGTTATCTTTTTGGATGTTTTACGGGCGCGTTTTTGTTTCTTTTGCTTTTGGGTACCGCCTAGGGGTTTTTCCTTTTTGACTTCCTACCTAGCCTGTTGGTCTTTCTTTCTACTGTTCATGTGTGTTCCTTAGTTTGTTTTCCTTTCAGGGAAGGGGTTCCTGCTGGCTGGCTGGGCTCTAGGTGAGACCCCGTTACTTATTCAAGTCAGGAGGTCTGCGGACTTGACACTTGGTTGACCTTGTCGGTCTGGATGTGTGTAGTTGGGCTCATACCAGGTGGTCTAGGGTACGGCAGTTTTTTCCTGAGGTTCGTGGTGGATTTACGTTATCTCAAGGTTTTGTTCTTGCCATAGCCACCGCTGCCCACAGGTTCTTGGACCTTAAACAATGAATATTTAATGATAAAAAACGAAAAAAAGAAAATGACAAGAACAAAAGTTCTCTGGATAGATCTTCACGCAACCATCTAAGTTATTTCCTATCTATAACTTTCCGAATATAAAGGCTTTTTTTCTTTAACAAAGATCATTCCACTCCTTATAAACGACATAGTTAATACTATAAGACTTAAGAGTTGAATGCGACTCTGGAGAATAGTATGCAGTAACTATAGAATAAGAAATCGGTTGCTATTGCGAGTCAGCGATGATATGACACATCGACGAGCTATCTTAATAGTAGGAATGAGGAGGGGTCATCAGTACTCCGCTGATGTTCGCACAATTGAGCTGTGTTCTCCGGTTCTTAGGGTGGTCGAACCAGTTGCTGGAAAGTTGATTGAAGGCATCGGAAATAGGAGGTACAACTATTGTATAGGTATTAGTTTTAGAGGCAGCAGGGACTCACGCGGGATATAAACATAAGAGTCCCTGCCTTCGCTTCAGACACAATCAAGTAACAGAGAAGAGATCTTATCAATATTCCCTTGTTATATACTCAATCGATACACTTTCGCGCTCTTAGTAATTTTAGTGAACCGTGCCCCCTACACTATTACTTTATTTATCTTTCTTCATATATTCTCTGGTATCTGTTGTTGGCCTTAGCCTACTAAATAGCCTAACATGCTTGAAGACCTTGCATGGCCTTGTTTTCTCCCATCCTCGCTTCCAGCACTCTTTAAGATGCTGGCCCACCACAAGCTACCCTGCCTTGCTAGGCACCTCGCTTAACATTTGCGCAGTCAGCTTTTCCAGTTTTCTACTTAGCAGACAATCGGGACCATCGTTCGCCATATGGGATCCAAGGAATTCTATTCTCTCTGGCTTGAGGGTTAGAGGATCTGGTCTTCTAGTAGGCTCCGGTTGATTTTCTCACTCTCCTTTCTTTCCAGTAGGTGGTAGTATCCTAGGTACTAAGTGACACTATCTCAGAGAATAAAGGGACTACAAGCGAGAGGACATCAGACACCAACTGTATTCATATTGGAGACAGCATAGTACAGACACAAACACGATTCGGGCTGTTGTGTAGTCTCCTAGATCAGCCTTCCTCTCTACCAATCATGGTTGGATCAGCTGGTACCCTACTACCAAATCTCCCCACCTGATAGCATCTGGTGTCATCACCTCACACCCAGGCTAGCACCCTACTACCTGACAATCTTTACTTTTACTTTTACTCAGTTTTTCATTTGATTTAAGAGGTACAAAGAAGGAATGTGCAGCTCACTCTATAAAACCTTAAAAACTCCCACCTAGGCCAGCCCCTCCCCGGCTGTCAGAAAACCATCAAGAGTTATAAAAACTAACTCCCGAAAGCTACCATCACCTGTCACGAACCAAAAAAACCGCCACAAGAATGCCCTGAAATGCAATAGAAACAACCCGACAGTAAACCCCTAAAACCAGCAAACGAAACAAACAACTCCCCAGATCCAACACTAGCGGTGTCCACAACCTTGAACCAGAACTAGGCAGAACAAAGGGTGCCGGATATACCATGAAGGAGGTGCCAGCCGAAGGCAAGAGAGCAGCAGACCAATGCAGATGGCAGAGGTGTGTGGCAGGTCGAATCAGGGACCCCAGCCCTCTTGGCAAGCAAGATAAGAGGCAGTATGATGCCAGCGGGGTGTGAAAAGAGGCAGTAGGGTGTTAGTTGGTAGCAGTTGTTTAGGGTGCAAGCCAGGTGGAGGAGGAAGGTAGTAGGGTACCAGCCAGAGGATCCCAAGGCCAGGCAGGCCAGCAATGGGAGGGAGGAGCCGTGTAGAAGTGATGGAACCAGGGAGGAGGAGGAGTGGGGGCAGTAGGGTGCCAGCCGATCCCATGGAGGAGACGAGAGAAGGCGTTGACCCAGGCTAGATCCAACTATCGGAATCGTGTTCGTGTCTTTCTAGGCGGTTCCCAAACACCCTCATACAATCAGGTTTATTACCGCTTCTCTCATGTGGTCTCTTTATTCTCTGAGAGACAGGATTACTTAGTAGGAGGGATACCACCACCAGGATATGTGAAGGGAAGGAAAGTGGCGAAATCGACCGTGGCCTGTTGAGAAGACCAGTCTCTACTAGAAACCCGAGGGCCAGAGGGGAAGGAATCCATCGTAATCGCTTACCGCAAACTGTATTCCCAGCCATCTGAAGAATCAAGAATGGGCATACCCGACCGTACAAGTACTAAGCGAGGCGCTAATCAAAAGCGTGGAAGTGAGGAGAAACAACATCCCGAGATGTTGAGATGGGGTAGGAGGAGCGGCCTTGTGGGTAAACCTCAAGAGAGAACAGTATATATGATGCCCGAAGGCAAGGAAGTGATAAAAGAGATGGCCAGCATCCCCCAGGGGGGAGCGTGCTGAACCCGAAAAGTGGTGAAAGTTTCTCTGGGGTTAAGTCGTTCCCGATTAGGAAATAAATTTCAATAACCGAAGTTGTAACAGAGACGGAGGATACTCTAACAATCTTTAGCTAGCACCTTAATGTCCCCAGTTGGCATTTTACTTCCTTCGCTGTCATTCATTTCCGGAGGATCTCCGTGGATATTCTACTGGTACCACACAACCTCCACGGTTACTATACTTGAGCAGATTGGGGTTCTTCCCCTCTAGTGCCCTCCCCACCTGGCTGGTTTAGTGGTAAATTTACTCCACTCCGTGCCTCTGCCCGTGCTATTTTGGTCTTCTTCCCATGGGAACTTGTCACAGGTACCTATAGTTTGGCGTTCTGGGCCCTTTGCTCGTCCGTCGCCTTAGATTAAGGGGTTGTATTTTGATTGGGAAGTGATTCCTTCCTATGTGGTTTGGTTGACTTTGGTGTTGATTCACTGTTACCATTGGGGTTTTTCTATGTTGCTTGTCTGCGCAGGTTTTTGGTTCGTCTGTATATGGGAAGGATACCTGACAGGAGCTTTTTCCACTCCTCGGTTGTGCGTCACGTAGGGGTTTTCTGCTTTGCTGTTGTAGTCCTGGTCCCGTGTGGGGGTTGTTTTAGCATCTTAGCTAGCATTGTATGTGTCTGTTTTATGTGCTACTTAAACACAAAATAAATGTCAGTTATATAAATAATCAAAATCTTTACTGTCTGTCCAGACCTATATAAACCCGTACATTGTTCCGTTTAAACAGTGGGTCTCCCACCTTCTGTGCAACCTGTTATATCATTGGCGGGAGGTGCCCAGCGAATATAGGAATATACACCCCACAGTCACCTCTGCTTTCTAAGATATGCACCAAGGGGCCCTCCAAACTGTGCCAAAAGTATTCCCTAATTATTAAAGCAACCCGGTTGGCATTGCCTCTTGGCTCTATGCAATCTGCATGCAACTCCTATTACAGGGTATGAAATATCCACTTTCGAGCTAGGTGGGCAGACTTTCAAACTCAATATTTGTTACCATAAACATTGCCTTCAAAGTCTTTGCTGATCCAATCATTGTCATACTTCAGTTCTTTGTTGCACCATGTATGATGGCTCAACTCTCGCACTGGTTGAGGATAAATAGTCTTCCTGAGCAGGGAGCATTGTCTATATGACTTCAGTCCCATGCCCAGCCAAGCAAGTTGTGAACCATAGACCTTGGACGATTAACCAATGTGGTAACAACTGAAATCTTTTTGAACATGTGTAAAAAGGAACTCATATAGCTCTTTTGAATATCTGTCTTTTCAGGTCATGCTGTTTCAGGCTTGTAACATGAAATTAACTTCTTTATTGGTATTTTAATTTGTATTAAATTCCTTTCCTTTCTAGTATCTATACCCTCTACTTCAATAACATTGCTTAGTAGTTGCTGACTCAGTATCACCAAGACTTTTGTCAAGTGGCTGCAGCAAGCTAAGGTCACAATTGTATGAAAGCTGATGCGAATAATAAGGAAATGAAATCAACCGTGATAGCTGAGATGGAAACCCCCCAGATAAATTATTTCCTCAAGTGCTTGGCACCAAGGCACCAGATCAAATTTCTGATACTGTATCATACCACCTTACGCTACCGTGATTGGGATGTCGGGTTGCCTCTCTTAGCAAGGTCGACCTCATTTTTATTTTTATTTTTCTTACCTGCAGACCGAAAATGTAATTTCTATTGCTCTGTGTTACCCCCCCTAGTTCGAAGGAGGAAATTCTGTACGTCTTATCCAACCTGAGGCCTAATTTTCCCTGTTAGCACAAGGCATAGGGAAAGTACCCGAACGGTTAATTTAGGTTACCCCGCAAAATAAACACTGTTCTATACGAAACTTTATCCCTGGCACTTGTACAAGTACTGTACCACTTCTTGTGGTGGAGCATCCGTTGAATCCAACATTATAAGAGCCATAGGCCTCGCTGTCCATTTCCACCTCGGCTACCGCATCACCACCATCACCACCACCGGCCGTTAGAGACCGGATCAACAGTGGATATCAAATCAAACCCTGCATTTACCGATAACCCGGATATCACACCACGGAATGGCTCAAGTTTGGTCGCCAAGTCCTGCTTCGCTCAACTCTGTTTATTCGATCCTTAATTCCCATGACCACCCCTTCATCATGGTCGGAAAATATGCGCTCAGGTGGATGGGAGTAAACGTTCACACTGGATATGTAACCTTGCCTCAGCTTACATCATGATAACCGTGTTCCAACTGCTAACCTCGTTGTATTAGACAACAGATATCCTTGTACGGACGGCTCAACTCGCATCCATATACCAAACCCTTATACAGACCGATCAGTGGCTGGAGGTCGACGAATCGGGGACAGATGAAATGGATCTGGAATTCCACTGCATTGAACACCGGTCCGTCAGGAAGTTGAAGAGGTACGATGAGCACTGGTTCATCAGCCTCTGTACCGAGGACTCCTACGCCCTTACAGTCGACACCCAGAAGATCCAAGTCCCGCATGTCATGAACTGGAACAGTGCATTAGTAGAGTCAGAATTTCATCCCGAAGGCCCAAACCGCCCCGAGAATGTCCGGCCCTTTCTGCTAACCGATGACAATATTAAGTTTGTTGGAGACACACCCATCACCTTCCCTGTCTTCATACCAACCATCCCACAATTTGTGGACTCCTGTCTCGATTTCGTGCGGGGTAGTAGGGTGCTCGGGAGTGACCCATCTCATGCTCTACCACAGATGGACTTGGACAATTTGGGACGGTACCTGATTCTTGACTCGCCCAGTCAGCAAGATAAATTTTTGGCCAAAGTCACGAACCGCGAGCAGTTGGCGGAATATTTTACGGAGCGGCGGCAGGCCCAAGAGCGGAGGATTACAAGGGTTATGCGGAGATGGGCGAAACGTAATGGGGTTGATATAGTGCCGGGGCAAGAGGTTCCGTTCTTCGCACGGGAGCGCCCTTTCTCCCTACCGCCTCTGTGATATTTAGTTAGGGTAACGGGAGGGTTCCAATTTACGGATGGTAGTCGTTGAAACGCCCCGATATCCCGGGGGAGCAGTTGCTAGTTTCTACTATGGTGTTTTTGCGATTCACAGAGAATCATTTTCAAGGCGGGTTTGCCCTTACGGTTGTGGAGGGGCCAGGGACTCGAGATATGAAATGGGCAAAACCTTTACTTGCGCAAGGTTATGTGAATTTTTCCTTGTACATATACTCTCACCAACCGTTCCGGTTACCGCAATCAGAATAATTTATTTGCATTTCACGCTCTCATTACTAATAAAATAATTCCCCACCGAATCAGGAGCGGAGTCCTGCCCTTCCATTCACCGTAGGGTACTAATAATTCTCGCCAATTTCCTCCCTTCCCCATGCTCCCGCAATTCCTCCAATATGTCATCCAACCTCTCCCTTCCATCCTCCTCCAACCCGCGGAAATTCATTCCATTCCGCACCATCTTCCGAACCGCATATGTCACACCAATGTAGTCCTTTTCCTTCCCCCGCTCCACCCATGCCGTGCCTTTCCCCAACGCCAGATCTCTCAACGTGGCCACGGGGATACCATCGATAAGGGTGTACCCCTGGATCCTGTGGAGGGGCCCCCCACCTCCACACTTGTTTAGGAAATCGATTTGCACCTGAATATCCATGGAGGATGTGTACTCCCATGGATTTCCCGGAGTGTAGGTGAACCGGTCGTCGTGCTTAGCGGCTTCTTCGAATGCCTTCATAGATTCGGGAGTCACCGCCAAATCGATATCCTCCGTCCGGTTGTTGGATCCATGGAGCAGCAGTGCCGCACCACCGACCACGACAAAATCTCCTAAATGCTCTTCCCCGATTAGGTTGGAGGCGGCTCTCGCAGCTTCCAAAACAGCTAATTGTTGCGGGACTAGGTCCGTTGCCCGTCCTTGGGCCATCCGAGGGAGGGCGATTCTACTGTTAGCCATGGGGAGGGAATGTCCCTTTGAGGGTGATATGTATAACACGAATGAAATAAGAGGTGTTGGGATCTTTCGGCTTTCACAGGTCAATTGTTTCGTTGTTTGTGGATGGCCTCCTCATATACGTAACTTGGTAGAATGGCCACGGGTCCTAATTCGCTCCATTGATTTCTATGCTAGGCATTAGGGTACCATAATCTTATCTAATCAGGGTAAGGGAAAGACGGAGCGGGAAGTATCATATAATCCACTATCTTGCAAATAACATACTAGGGGGATTTCGCAATCAAGAATTCGGGGATCGCTATCGTTGTGACAGGCTTGTTTATTGTGACAAGAACCGGATTGGAAAAAGTGGGATTTCGCAGATATTACAAAAAGTTGCTATCAACTGGTGTAATTTCTTAGCTTCTCAGCACATGTGGTTGTTATCGCAAGTGTCGGGGTACTTGTTTGCCTCCTCAAAAAAAGTCGGTACCTCCACGCCTAGATAGCAGAATCCCGACCTCCAGCCAACGCTTAAATGGGACACGAGTCCTAACCTGTGACTTGTTGCCGTGGCGACAACCTGAATGATCCCGGATTCTTGATTGCGAAATCCCCCTACTGTACGAGCTTGGCGACAAAAGAAACCGACCCCCAAGGTATTGCCAAGCCATTGCAAAATTTTCACACTGGACTCCAATGACTATCCCAACTCCACAAGACGAATCGCAAGTCTATTGGAGTACTCCTAAACGCTCACAAGTCCTCACTCTACTAGACCTTGGTTTCTCCAAGCATGAAATCTCACGAAGAACTGGAGTACCATGGTCTACAATTGTAGACTGGTCTCACAATCTACATGAACGATGTAACAAAGTTCGCTCTGGCCGCCCAAAACCCCACAACGAGTATGACATCCGGCATCTTATCAGAATTCTCCGAAGGGGTTGGGAGGGGAGAAGGCTCTCATGGGCAAGGTTGGGAAAAGAAGCAGGTCTTAGTGTTTCAGGCAGGACAATACAGCGAGCACTAGAAAATGAGGGATACACAAGATATAAGGCCTGCAAACGGTCTTTTATCTCCCAAGAATGTCAGCGGGATCGTCTCCTGTGTGCTGCTGAGCATATCAAAAAGCCAAAACAATGGTGGCGCTATCATATGTACTCCGATGAGTGCACTTTTGATACCTCAAAGAGTGGTTCTCAATGGGTCACGTGCTTACAGGGTGAGCGCTACCACGACGACTGTAATCAGCATACATTCCATAGCGGTAGGACTTCGGTTGGGGTGTCGGGTGCAATTAGTCACTGTTGGAAGTCTGAGTTGGTCTTCTTGCAGGCTACAGGAAAGAAGAGAATCACATGTAGGGATTATTTGGAACAGGTCTTAAAACTGGTAGTGGGACCTGCATTTCAGGGAGAAAGAAGATACTCTATAGTATCAGCAGAGGGTCAATATGTTGAGGATACAGTGCCATGGCATGGGGTCAAACAGCTATTGAAAGACTTAGAGAAGGATATGGGTATTCTTACTCATAAACAGCCGGCACAGTCACCCGATCTCAATCCAATCGAATACATTTGAAGAGTTATGAAGCAATGCATCAAATCTAGACCCCACTTCCCCGGAACTATTCATGAAATGAGGAAGGCGGTCCGAGAAGAGTGGTACAGGCTGCAGCAGGAGGACTACAACCAATATATAGATAGCATGCCCGAGCGAATTGTGGAATTGAGAGAGCATGATGGTATGCAAACTCGCTGGTAATTTTGTAAATTAATACTCACTATCCCTACTCTCTACTCTATTTCATTTCATAATTATATCACTTCGTGTTATGTAACGATAGCATTGGTTATTGTTTGGTATTTATTGTTTGTTAGCTCGGGGTTCGGTTTCTTCTGTCGCCAAGCTTGTACGAGGCAGGGGACAAAATCACTGGTAGATATCATGTATTGCAACCAGAGGAACGCCACTCCTCCTCAGGCAAAAATGACAGCTACGCCACCACGAAATGAGCTTCGGGGTGAATAGCATACCTCTATGCAAACCTTGGTCCTCACATTACTGGACACTGGATTTTCTCAGTCTGAAATTTCATGAGAGAGTGGAGTTCCACAACAAACCAAAAGTGATTGGAAGAAGTCAAAGCAGCCATGCTGTCAACGCCACTGCCACAGGCAACTCGGGTGCCTTTCTGAATGCAATATCTGAGGTTCAATCTTTCGTCTCTGTACTGGGTGGGATGGGTGACAACTCTGCAGACACAAGTTAGGACAAGAGGTGAGATTAAGTGTTTCTGTAGTTGCAATTAAGCAAACTTTGCAAAGGGAGAATTACTTGTACTTCAATGCTTGCAAAAGGCCTTTTATCAATCTGAAGAATTGGCAGAAGTGCGAAGCTTATACTGAAGAACATCTGAATAGGTCAGTTGAGTGGTGCCAAATCATATGTTTTTGGATGAGAGCACTTGCAGCACATCACAGGAGGAAGTTTATGGATAATTTGACATCTGACTAAGGGTTATGTCAATAATTGCATACAGCACAGTTTCTGTGGTAGACACGCATCCATTATGGTCTGGGGGCCAAGCAGTTATGATTAGAAGTTCACTCTCATCTTTCTTTACTGTACTGGTCCAACGGGGATAATAGCAAGTAACAATTTACATTAGGTTTTTGAGCCTATTGTTACTAAAGATTTCATAAACCTCCTTGAATATCATGCTTCGCCAGAGGCACAGTATATCAAAGACCAAGCCTCGATCCATAGAAAAGTGACATTTTAAGGGAGACTAAAAACATGCTTGGTATTCCTCTTCACCATCAACCATCTTCTTCGCCTGACTCAAATCTCACTGAGAATGTGCGGCAGATTGTTAAGATCGGTCGTCGATAAGTCGTATCTCGCCAACTCGTAACAGCCTGGGATTCCTTATGGTATAGTTATTCTATATTACTCGCAAGGGGTGCGTTCAACTCTCAACTCTTATAGTATTAACTATGGAGCTTATAAGGATAAGAAAGATATTCATTAAAGAGTAAAAATCTTTAAATTCGTAAAGTTATAGATAGGAAATAACTTAGATGGTTGCGTGAAGAGCTATCTACCTCGTCCTTTGTCCTCCTTATATAGTCTTTGCACAACCCACTTACAAATCAACCATAACCACTATGAGTTACAACGGTGAGTTATACATTTGCAAAGCATCACATGACTCAAACCAGTCATTGCGCAATAACAATATAACTAAGAGTCGCAACTGCGACTCATGTAAAACCAAAACATCATATGACTCTAAAGGAGTCATTCGCATAACCATAACATATGACTCACAACTGTGAGTGATGTAAAACCTCATATGATATCTGAACAGGTCATGGGCGTAAAATCAATAACATAAAACCATGTAACAAATGAAACCCTATAACTCGTACCTGAGCCATAGTGCGAAACTAGCAAAGTCAGTCTCGAATTGTGACATTAGCTCCTCTCTCCCCGAGGCCATTGTCCCATATGGCCTAGAGTTTGGTTCCTCCTCTTAATAGTATTCCTAAACCATTGGAGTCCAATGTCTCAATTCGTCTGCTTTCTCTTTCTCGTACCTTGCCCCATAGAAATCTTGCATCATCTTCGTCAAGTGATTTTTCGCGTGGTTCATTAGCCAACTGACTCATTAGCGTTCCTCTTTACGAGCGAATTGTTTGTTTTCAAGTTCTCTTTTCAGGCCATAGTAGTTCTTTTGCAGTGTGACTGCGTGGGTGGTTGCTCCCAAAATGTGTTTTTGGAAGTTCGAAAGCTGTTTTCGTTCTTCGTCCACGGTTCGTTGGAGGTTTCTAACCTGTACCACCAATTCCGGGATCCATGTACGAAGTGTTTCCACCTCTTCAGAATGTTTTTTTATCTACCCCTTCTGTCGCTGGTCTCGTTCCCCGAGCCCAGTTGTCTTTGTTCTGTTGTTTCGCGTAGAAGTGGCAGCGATTGCATCCGCAATCGCACCAGATGATGCGTTCGTGCCTAGGGCCTTTGGGTATTTGGGAAGGTTGCTCTTCCCAATCAATCTCCATCCATCCTTCTTCCACAGAAGAGAAGAATCTTATAGCGTTTTCCCGCGTGTGGAAATGGTCTCGGTTTTTCTTTTTGTCCCAATGTGTGGGAGAGTAATCATTGTAGTAAAAGTTAAAATATAGTCTGCCATGTTCTTTGTTTTTCTGGATTACTTTTACTTTCTTTTCGAATTCTTCGCTATCTTCCCATCCATCAATCCAAATTATCTTCTTTAGGCTTCCAGGAGTTGTTTTAGTGGAATCGTTAGACTGCATCTTTCGTGATACTGAAATTAGTGGCAGGGTACCACTTGTGGTCGTGTTCAGAAGGAGAACCGGTCCCTTTGGCCCAGTATTGAACTTGGTTGTAGTATAGACCGAATCTATTATCTCGTCAAGTCCGTATTTGTTTTTGCCTTTGATCTCTAGAGGCGGAAAAGGATGTTTCTTTTGTGAGAAAGCGAAGTTATCCTTGTATGGTTCGTGGAGACTGATGTGGAATGTAGGATAAGTGTTGTTCATCAAGTGTTGGAGGTCGAGTTTATATGCTCAAAGTCCCATCCATTCGACTATCTGGAATGGTCCTAATTTTTTGTAATCCAGTTTCTTCGAAGGTCTTGTGGTTCGTATATTACCTGGCAGCAACAACACCATATCGCCGACCATGAGGTTTGGGTCTGGTTTTCGTTGTTGGTCAGCTGACTCCTTTTGCCGTTGCTGCACATAATTGATTTCTTCTTGGAATATGTCCTGTAACTTTCTCATATCTCGAGCTTGCATTATCTTTGTAGCTGTTTCATATTTTGCCAGATCAAATACTGGGTCGTATCCATAGTTCGCATAAAAGGGAGTCCTCTTACTTGTTTGCTGTTTTCCTTTATTTTATACAAATTTGGCCGATGCAAGATATTACATCCATACATCCTGTTGATAGTTCACGTATGCTCGTATTTACTATTCCAGTATCGTATTTGTTCTTTCGGTTTGTCCGTCAGTCTGTGCGTGAAATGCAGTGCTTAAGCGGGTCGTGACGCTTATTGTTGTCTGATTTCTTTCCACATTTCCGCTGTGAATAGTGATCCTCGATCGGAGATGATATCTTTCCACAGTCCATGCTATCTAAAGACTTGGTATTGAAACAGATGAAAGAATTGATTCATGTCCATGTCCGTTCCGCATGGTAGGCAGTGTGCCATCCTCGTCAGCAGTCTATAACCACTCATATGGCGACATAAACCTACGACTCCAGGAGTCCAGTGATGAAGTCCAATACAATAGATTGCCAGGGTCTTCTGGGAGCTTCGCAAGGTTTCCGTAACCCATATAGTGCGTGACGTACTGCTTCTGTTCTTTGGCATGTTCCACAGTTCTTGATGTATCTTTTAATATTGTTTCGCATACCCGGCCAGTAGTATGATCTTGTGATGAGTTCCGTTGTCTTAGTCGTCCCACGATGTCCCGCTTGCTGGACCTCGTTGTTGCGTCTTATTGTTTCAGTTCATAATTATTCATTGTTCGGAACCCATATCTTGTTATTGTACCTCAGGTAACTACTATCTCGTTTGCATAGTCCTGGGGCTACGTATTTCATTTCTTTTGGGCCTTTTCGTAATTCATCGATGATCTCTGAAGATTCCCGTTCTATTCCGGTTTTGACTTGTATTCATTGAGTATAATGGTCATCTGACAGTGTCCCTCTCTGGATGTCGTGTACAGATTCGTATCCACTATCATATTTTTCTTCCTTGAAATATTTTTCTCTGGGTCGTAGAATCTGTCTTCTCTGTTGAATTTGTTCATCTTCCTTGGTTGGTATAATATCTTTACTTCCGGTAAGGGCGTCTGGCTGGCTTCCGTGTTTGCCAAAGTTGATACTCAATCTTGATATGCTATTGAGACAAGGTCACACTCCATCGTACTTGTCGTTGATTGAGTTCTTTGGTGCTGGTAAAAGCACGAAAGTGCTTGTGGTCGGTAATCACACTTTTTTCTTCTGTACATCCGAGTACGTATTTTCTTCCTGCCTTAAGCGCGTGAACTATGACTAATAGTTCTTTATCGTATATGTCGTAGTTGCATTCAGCTTTCGTCATCGTCTTGGATCTGAATGCCACCGGTTTCCGTATTCCATCGGTACCGAGTTGTGATAGTATGCCAGATCATACATAATTGGAAGCGTTTGTTTCGATCATGATAGGTAGTTCCGGTCGAAAATCTTGTAATATTGGTGACTTGGTAAGTCTTTTCCTGAGTTTATCGAATCCTATTTGTTGTTTCTCTTTCCATTTCCGTTGGATATTTATCTTTCTTGTATCATAAAGAAGTTTAGCTATCCTGCTAAATCTTTCAATGAATCTTCGATAAAAGTTGAAAAAGCCTAAAAAGTTTTGCACTCCTTTGACTGTTTTTGGTGGTTTACAAACGTCTATTGCTGATGTCTTGACTGGATCCACTCGTACTTTCTCCGGATCTACGATAAATCCCAACTATTACCTTTCTTGTTGCTGGAATTCACATTTCGTTGCTTTCTGTTTGATTTTTGAGTTTCGGAGAGGCTGCAAGGTATTCTTTATGTTCTTTTTATGTTGTTCCCTGGTTTCAGAATATATGAATATCTTGTCTAGATAGACAATGCAACATATATCTAGGAATTGGCTGAGCTTGGAATTGATTCATAGTTGGAAGGTTGCTGGTGCGTTGATTAATCCAAAAGGCATAACCAGATATTCATACAGTCTATATCTTGTCCGCAATGCTGTTTTCCATTCGTCTTCTTTTCGCAATCCTGATATTATGATAGGCATCATTGATGTCTAGTTTCTTGTAGTACTTTGCATTCCCCAGTTGGTCAAGTGCTTCGTCAATCAGCGGTGGTGGAAATCGGTCTTTCTTGGATACCGTGTTAAGTCATCGAATGTGCACACATAACCCAAGCTTTTCATACTTCTTTTTGACGAACAATATTGGTACTCCTGCGGATGACAATGACCGTATTATCCATCCCCTGTCCGGATTGTGATTAAGGTAATCCCCTAATGCTTTTAACTCCTCATCCCTCAATGGGTAGAGTTTCATTAAGGGTGGGGCTTTTCTTTCATCAAGTTCGATATCGTGGTATTCTAGGCGGTGTTCGGGACGGTCCGTTTGTTCTCCTTCTTGAAACATGTCGAAAAGTCGTCGTATTCTTTGGGAATAAGTTGTCTTCCGGTGACTTTCTTCTTTTTCACTTCTTGTTGGACTGCTAGTCTTGTACTAAGGGTAGAGGCTGCTGCTATCATCGGTCCATTGCTTACAGGATCCCATTTCAGAATGCCGGGTTGTTCTCCTTGTCGATATAATTTCCCAAAGGTTTTCCCTGATATATAATCGATATCCGGGCTTTTTCTTCGTGTGTAGGGCAAGTTGTTCATTTGGGAACTTCTAAATGCTTTGATGCTTCTGTCTGTCTGGTCCAGGTCTTGTACTTTCTCAAGTGGCCTGGTGTCTATCCTTTCGATAATCATCTGTGCTATTCGATTACCTTTGTTGACCGTATAGTCTGTTTCCTTCAGGTTTATTAATAGGACTTGGATTTCTCCTCGATAGTCTGCATCGATCACTCCTGCACCCATAGTAATGCCATATCGCATGGTTAATCCACTTCGTGGTGCGATCCTTGCATAGGTGCCTTCTGGTAGTCCTATCGCTATTCCTGTCTTGATCATAGTCTGTTCTTCGGCTAGGACAGTCACACTGTGCGTGCTGTGCAGGTCGTGACATGCGTCTTTTACCGATCCTTTGACCAGTATCGTGGACTCCAGGTTCATCCTTGGAACTTGAAGGTCTTCGTTTCTACATAACGCTTCCGATATGTTTGCTTGTTTGTTCTCTCAAAGGGCTATCTCTTCTGGAGTCGTTTCAATTGTAGTTGAGACCATTAGGCATTCTTTAGCGCATCTGGCGCTATCGAAGAATATTTTTTCTTTCGCCCCGTCAATGCTTAGGTAGTGTTTTTGGAGCCATGGCATTCCCCGGATAACCTCATGCTTCTGCTTATTGGCGACTGGGAATGTTATCGTTTTGTTATGTGCTGCAATTTCCATTGTTACTTCTGCAACATGGTATCACGATTCTAGACTGACTTAGCTGGTTTCGCACTATGACTCGCTTAGAGTCATAGGGTTTTATTTGTTATATGGTTTTACTTTTGCACGCATTATCAGGTTTTAGGTCATGTGGGATTTTACATGACTCACGGTCGTGAGTCAGGGGTTTTGTTACACGAATGACTCATTTTGAGTCATATGATTTATGTTTTTATATGAGTCGCACTTGCAACTCATAGTTTTATTATTATTGCGCAATGACTCAGTTGAGTCATAAAATGTTATGCCAGGGTATGAGTCCCAATTGTGACTCATAGTTATGTTTTTGATTTATAAGCGGGTTGTGGGAAGGCCTATATAAGGAGGACCTTGGGACAAAGTAGTTAGATCCTCACGCAACCATCTTTGTTATTTTCCTAACTACAAATTTAAAAACCTTTCTCTGTCGCTCGCGACTATAAACATTCAATTTACTCCTTATATTAGCGTCACGGATAATAGACTAAGGAAGTCAATATCCTGTTGTGACGTAGGCAATGGCCTAGGAATAATATAAGTATCGTACTTTGACGAAGTACTACTAATTAGTAGTATTTGAATAGCAGTCTCGCTACGAATAGTATTAAGAAGTATCTATCTCGTTGAAGAACTAATTAAGGTTGTTACCTGTCACGAATATCTTTAGTATTACGAAGGCTAGCTAGGTACCGTAACACATGTGTAATAGCTCCTGCTTTACTTTTTTCTCCGTTGACCACGTGTATGTCTCCAGGTTTGCTGACCTTTCTCCAGGGTATGTCTCGTCTTCCGCGAAACCCTTTGTCGATGAAGTCCTCTGTTGCTCCTGAATCCAGCATAGCATTAATATCCATGGTTCTATTTTCCGTGAATAAATATATTTTGATCATTAGATGATCTAAATCGTTGTCATCCGTGGCATAGAGTTGTGTCTGGTTCAAAATCGTTGATAGGTGTGCTAATCTCGTGGCTTTGCCCATGTCTTTGTCCCTTAGACCATTCCTTACTGGGAACTTTGATCATTTGAAGACTTTGTTTTGTCGTTTTCTGCCTTGGTTTCTTTTAGCGAGATTATTTTCTAGTTGCAGTTGGCGATAAAATGTCCCTGTTCTCCACAACGTAGACATGCGTTTTCATTTCGTCTCTTGCGGTACTCGGCCTGGGATATTCATGGAAATTCAAATCGATTCCTAGGTCTTCTTCGGTTGTCATCCAAGTCCATTGGATCCCCTTCGGGTTGACCACCCGCTTTTCCTCTTGCCTTGAAAGTTCCGTTATTGTTCCTTGGTGCAGCCGCGGTTTTTGTACCGCCTGGTCTTTCTTTTAGCAAGTGTTTCACAGCAATCAATTTCGGTTCTTTGCAAATAGCCCAATCAGCTAGTTCTTCAGCATTGTCTACTTCGCTGTTATTGTGTTTGAATTTCCCTTGCGACTGGGAAGACATTCCCATGAACAGCCATTCCCCTGCTGTAACATCGTCCAATAGGGCTTCGGTTAGGATCAGTCTGAGTTCATTCCAGTCCCCTGTCCTCGTTCTTGTCCCGTGTTTTATTTCTCAGAGTGTTGCCCTTCCTGCTACTCTTGGATGAACTTCTCCAAATTGTTGTTTAATAGCTCTTAGAAATTCCTTCCTGCTCCGCCATCTGGTATCCCTTATCCCTTCTGTCTAAGTGGTAAGCCAAGCTCTTGCATCCTTCCTTAGTAGGCTAGAGATGGAGAAGATCTTTTCGTTATCATGTCCTGTGTCCCACCCCACTGCCCGGAAATATATTATCAATTCCGCAATCCAACTTTGCAGTTGTGCTCTTTCGCCAGAATAAGTTTCCAGTTGTTTGACCTTCAGTTTGGACTGTCCCAATGGTTGTATTACTTGTTGTAATTGTGCTGGTGACAGTTCTGGTTGCTCTGGCCGCTGTGTGGGTGTATTTGGAGGTGGCCCTGGTGGTCCTGGTGGGCCTGGTGGTGGTCCAATGGCAGACATTCTTTCACTTACGTTGTCAGAGGTTATGGTATCAAATTCCGCTCGCTCTTCTTCTGTAACTGGACTACGTGTTCTTCCTAGCTGGGAAACACTTCTTTGTAGGCTTCTAATAGTCTGACTAATCTGAGGTTGTCGTTGAATGCATAATCTGTGTTGAATCGTCAGGTGTTTCTTTACAACACAAGCAAATTTTGATATCGCTCGTCGATCTGTCTTATCTCGCTAACTCGCAACTGGTGGTCATTCCTTATCATATAGTTTTCGTATACTACTCTCAAGAGTTGTGTTCAACTCTTAACTCTTATAGTATTAACCATGTAGCTTGTAAGGATAGGAAATATATTCTTTAAAGAGTAAAAATCTTTAAATTCGTGAAGTTATAGATTCAAAATAACTTAGATGGTCGCGTGAAAAGCTATCTACCTTGTCCTTTGTCCTCCTTATATAGTCTTCCCACAACCCGCTTACAAATCAAACATAACCACTTTGAGTCACAACTGTGACTCATACATTCACGTAACATCATCTGACTCAAACAAGTCCTTGCACAATAACAATATACCTATGAGTCACAACTGCAACTCATGTAAAACCAAAACATCATATGACTCTAAATGAATCATTCGCATAACCATAACATATGACTCACAACTGTGAGTCATGTAAAACCTCATATGACCTCTAAACAGGTCAAGCACGTAAAATCAATAACATAAAACCATATAACAAATGAAACCATATGACTCATACCTGAGTCATAGTGCGAAACCAGCTAAGTCAGTCTAGAATCGTGATATAGATCCTCAAGTAAAGAATCAAGGCATGGGATATCTTTCTCTAAAATATTGATGATTTGAGAAATGCTGTTCAGGAAGAGTGGGATGATCATTTATATCCATTTGCTTGGAACCAGTATATAGCTAGTATGCCTGTCAGGCTCATACAAGTTCGGAAAGGAAAGGGATGCAAATACAGTTTTAATGCCTCTTGTTTATTCTTATTCATTTTCTCTACCATGCTTGATTTTTCTGAATTTCTCTACCGCTTCTCTTCTTTAGCTATTATTTTTACTTTGAAATAGTTGATCGTTCATTCCCGAGATATGTGGCTGCTACCGGTGATTTTTGTTGCCAGCATCGTACAAGCATGTTTACCTAAGCTAAGCATAGTGACCACTGATTCGCTATCATCCTGCAATGAAGAATCAACCACCGCTTTACTCTCCAGTCTTAGTCGCTCAAGAAGAAGGTGTTACATGCCCGGAGGTTTATCACCCGCGACCCAGAGGACCCGCATAAACATTCGCGGGATCCGCGACAGAAACGGCTCTGACGCAACCTTTCAATACTTGCCGGCTTGGCAGAAGGTTTCTTAAAATGCCTGCTATAATACTGGGATCTTTAGAAGATAAAATTCTTCCAGTCTCGAGCTTTGGTGAGTCTTTTCACTGTTCCGTTTGTGGTGGGGGCGGGTATCCCTTTTCATGGTTGATTTTGAACTATGGAGATGCTTTACTCAGCCATATCAGTAAATGTGCTGTGGCAAGCTCGCCTACCGGTATGATACAAGTACTCGAGTACTTGTACCGTGAAAACCGAAGCAATTGGACATGGCGCTAGGACGTCCACAATTTCCCCTTTGGATCGGGGGAGAAGAAACAGCAGAGAAGAACCCCTTCCACGGTACTCTAACTTTACCGTACTCGGGTGCAAGTACCGTATCCTCACTTGAGACTAGAAAAAAGAAAGGATCCAAAAGGCCTCACTCACTCCTAAGCAGCGTCCTAGAGTGATGCCTGATTCTTTCAGTTTATAGCATTTTGCCTTCTCCGCCTCGGGCCCTCCGAAGGTATTCCGGATCTGACGGGGTAGTTTAATGTGGTACTATACACTACATTATGTCTGCCCTCTCCAGCTCCTACGATACTCGAGTACTAATATAACATTGGAAGTTGCCTATGATACTTGACCATTCATAAAGTATTCGGATCATGCTCCATGGCTCTTACAACCCCAGTCATTGAAATTTCACGGCCCGGTGACTTGTCATTTTCCCGGGTTTGACCAACCAGCGTCCTTGATTCTTTTATCACGATTGCTATAAGTCTTTATTCTACAGCACCTCACTTGGGATAATTCTTATCAATAAACTTGCTTTACCTGCCGGTTTTCATCTATCTTTGTCTTTATTACGATACTATCTTCATCACTGTACACTTCGGTTATGGCTAAGAAGACAAATTCAAAGCCGTCGTCGGAACTGGTGGCATGGGCAGCAGATGTCCTAACGAGGGCAGTGGAGAAGTCTTTTGCTCAGAAGGCGGAGATTTCAAAGTAGAGGCACCATTTTTCGGGGCTTTCTGCTCGCTTGGCTTTGGCTGAGAGGCAGTTGGCGAAGTATCATTGCGTGGAGTTTGCTGTTTGCATGGTGTGCGGGGGGGCTCACATTTCCCAGAATTATGGGCTAGGATTTGTATAGAAAGTGGAGTTAGTGAGTGGGGATGACATGGCCCCGTTCACGGTTGAGGAAGAGGAGGTTGCGGTGGCCCGGGTGAGGCAGCCTGGTGTGGCTGATTTGGTGGCTTCTTCGGAGGTGGCTGATGATGACGTGTCAGTGGATGAGTAGGAGGTGGCTGAAGTGGCGTCCTCTGCTGCGGCGGTGCAGGCGCCTCGTCTCACAAGGGGTGAGCCCTCGGTTACTTGGACGTTGGAAGAAGGAAAGAGAAGGAGGAGGATGAGAGAACGCCAACGATGGTTGGCAAAGAGGAGAGAAGAGTTGGAGGCGGTAAGAAAGGGCAAGGTGGTATTCAGTGCCGGGAGTGTTATGAGAGGCGGGGGGGAGATCCCGCAGGAGTGTGTGAAGCAGGATGGGGATGAGGAGGTTGTTATGCCGACGGGTCCCAGATTGGGTTCGCCAGGCATAGGTAGGTTCATGGGACAGGTAGGCGTGATGGTTAGAGGTCCTGGGGGGAATTTGTATAAGAGGGTCGATGTGGTAGGCGTGGTTCCTAGGAATCACGGGGGTTGTGGGAATGGGTTGTGTAGGGCTTATGGATGTGGGAGGAGATTCGAGGCGGGAGGAAGTAGTCATTTGGGGTGGCGGGGGTAAGATTTTAATATTTTTTGTTTTTGGTGTTTCCTGTGTGTGGGCCAAGTGAGGTTGCTGGATGGGTGATTTTCCTTTATCAGGGGGTACTGCTGGGAGGCGCTAGATGGGGTGACCCATCCGGGGGATCTGACATTATCTCAGGTTTTGTTGAACGGCTCTTGGTAGAATATCTTGGTGGAGGAGGGTCGCTTGCAGTGACCCCACTGTGGATTCTTGGGGGTACCCACGGTTCATTAGAGGGTTATTACGGAAGACTTGTGTTTCGCAGACAGAAAACCGTTTAAGACTGTTATTAGCTAGTTCTAGTTGACGATTGTTCACAAAGTTAAAAAGTTTAGGACCTGTTTGGCACAGAGCCATAAAAAAAAATGTTATTTTTCCTGAAAATGGCTTTAAAGCTATTTTTAAAAAATGGCATTTTAAAAAAAATGATGGTGTTTGGCAGCACACTTTTAATTTTTCAGGGTTAAGGCATGAGATGAAAAAAGACACTAAACAAGGTGTCTGAAGAATGTAAACCTAAAGCCTAATGCTTTGTTTGGTGATTATGACTGCTTTTACAAAATGTCCCCACTATACACAGGATGCTCTTTGTATATCGCTCTTCAACCTTTTTAAACATTCAATCAAACCATATAGAAATATTCACTTGGATTATTATTGTTCTCATATTATTTGTATTAGTCATTTCATTTTCATTTTTCTATTAGACTGTAATGCCCTACTTGTTTTAGACAAAAAACGCCATAAAAAACAACGACACTAAATTTAAAAAAATGCCATTTTAATAGGCATGCCAAACAGACCTCCCTTTTTTTTAAAATTTATGACAGAATAATGCCATAAAAGTCAGAAAAATGCCATTTTTCTTGCGTGCCAAACAGGGCCTTAAAAAAAAAAAAGTATTCGGATGCATTGGCGCCAAGCTGCCGATGCCTGAGCATATCATGGCGCCAAGGCGTCCCAATACTTATACTTTGTGAATGGTCGGTCGGGTACACCTATTGCCAAGAAACTTGGCTCCTCCTTGCAACCGCTAAGAATCACTGGGCAAGTCATGCTCAATGGGGTAGGGTAGGGTAACCCTGAACCTTTTTGCTATTGACTCCCGACTCGAATAAATTACCTTCATTCTCCACACTCCATGCAACAATGTTCCTCTGCATTGCATGGCTTATGGTCTGCCACTGGTAGTACAGTACAAACATCCAAGGGGAAGAAAAGTACCCTGTTCAGCCCCCGTACTTGTACTTATTGAACCTTACTTCGCACTGAGCACTTGCCGCTGCCGTGACTTTGCGCATTTCTGTTTCCCCCCTCCCCCACATTCTAATCAGTGCTCATCTCCCCATTTCTGTCTCCCTACCACCAACCGGACTGGACTCTGGACTTTAAAAGTTGCTAAGCGCCATCCGCCTCTCCCGCTACAGCATGACCTCCGATCATCATCAGGAATCAGCGCACTCGGTGCACAACGGCTCGGGTGGTCACCCTCCACCGGCGAACCCACCGTTACCCTATTCGACTGGAGACGAGAATGAGGATACGCCAACACTTCCGCCGAGCTCTCAATCCTCAGCCGAGCAGGAGAAACTTCGGAAGATTGATGAAATTCTGCACTCGGACGTAGGCGCTTTTCCCGTCCGGACTCTCGTTCAGGAGCTGATTGGATGACAGATCGGGGTATCATCGCTTCTCACCAGATTAAAGCAGAGCATCGCGGCTTGCAAGGTAGGGCCCTCGATTGCCAAGCCGGCAGCACCTACCACCTACCGCTATCTGACTATGGTTCTAGGATTTTGCTTTATTTCTCAAGAGACGCGCAAGTTTGGAAGAAGAACACGCACAAGGTTATATGCGCTCCCGCGCTTTGCCACCTCAATTGATCTAACAATTCATAGGCCTCAGGAAGATATGCCGAATGACCCATGAGAGCATCAGACGACCCGAAAGCCGACAGGGAACCTACGCGCGCTCCTTCGAAGAGACTACGCAAATGCATGACCGTATCGCCGAGAATGGTATCCAGTTTTCCATTGCCCTCCACCAGATGCACGAGGACCTCACGGAATTGTCAAACAATATGGATCGAGGCAGAAAGCATTGGAAACAAATTGGGTTAACGGTCGAAAAGAAACTCCACGAGGCCGAATTGGTCGTAGAGAAGGTTCGTCTATTGAAATCGGCCATTCTCATGTTGTTGCTCACCCACCCTCTACAGGCAAAGATCAAGTACGACACCGCCGCAGAAGAGTGGGATAAGGCTCGATCTGGCGGTGGTCGTTCCGGAAAGACTCCATTCAGTTTGAGGGGTACCAGGAATGGGCCGCGGCACGAGGAAGATCTCCAGCGTAAGGTTGCAGCCGCGGACAGTGAATACCATAGCAAAGTCCAGCTTGCCAACTCGCACAGGCATGACGCCGTAAACTCTCTTCGTCCGCATGCTGTACGAGCCTTGCGTGAGATGATTGCGGAATGCGACGCTGGTTTGACTGTTCAGCTTCAGCGATTTGGTGTGCTTGTCTGCGTTGTGGTCACGATAGAGTTTATATGCTGACTGTTTAGCCCAATTCAACGAGAAGCTCCTCCTCCACAACGGCCTTAGCGTGAGCCCTATCAAGACAGGTGATGCGGATTCGAGTGGCGCTCGAAGCATGCGCGATGTCATCAACATGATCAACAACGACAAGGACTTTGAGAATTTCGTTTTGGACCTAGCGAACAAAGTTCACCCTCAAGCTATGGGTCATGAAGTTAGATATGAGCGACATCCAGTATGAATGCTCCCCCCACCGAGATCGCCCGGCTGGCTAACCATTGTGAGCAGAGCTTAAGCCAGCAAACACCTGGTGCGGTAATACCGTCCACCTCTTCGCCCGTATCTGTACAACCTCAAAACTACCAGGCCAGCCAAGCTCAAGGTATACAAGGACACCAGACAGATCACCGTGACATGATGGGCGGCCAAGGACAAGGCTTACAACAACAATCCCAAGGCTTCGGAGCCGTCGTTCAGCAAGCGGCGGTTCTACCCACCCAACACCCGATGCCTAACGTGGAATATTCTCACTCTCAGTACGGCATGGATTACCCTCGCCTCAAGCCGGTTTTCGGGGTTCCCCTTGATGCGCTTCTCGCCCGCGATGAATCTGTTGTCCCGATTGTAGTATTACAGTGCCTCCAAGCCGTAGACCTTTACGGGCAGGATGTCGAAGGAATCTACCGAGTTTCCGGCGAGAGAAAGCATGTCGAACGGATAAAACAGATTTTCGATAATGGTACCGTTGCTTGTGAGGCGGGGCGTGTGTGTGGTGCTAATGTTGTGAGCAGATTCTTCAACCTTGGATTTTAGAAGACGGGAAGATTTTTTCTACGACGTCAACAGTGTCGCCAGCATCCTCAAGCAGTTTTTCCGCGACTTGCCAGAACCACTCCTCACGAACGACTTGTATCAAGATTTTATCAAGGCGTCACGTAGGCCGTCCCCGAATTTTCGAGTTTCCGGCTGATTG
Source organism: Tuber umbilicatum (assembly GCA_003313605.1). Taxonomy (NCBI): domain Eukaryota; kingdom Fungi; phylum Ascomycota; class Pezizomycetes; order Pezizales; family Tuberaceae; genus Tuber; species Tuber umbilicatum. The sequence goes on along the minus strand of QLOI01000035.1, from coordinate 24,774 downwards.
CATGTTGATGCTTACACTAATACCACCGATAGACCTCGATGATGAGACCATTCGCCGAGACTCCTTACACGAATTGATCAACAGATTGCCCGACCCTAATTACGCCACCTTGCGAATGCTGATCCTGGTGGGTTAATGTCTTTCTTGTAGCCCGAGCATATCTTCTAGCCCGATTTCTAATACCCAGCTACAGCATTTGCACAGGATCCAGGCAAACTCTAATATCAACCGAATGAATTCAAACAATCTTGCAATCTGCTTTGGGTATACCGCGACCCTTCGTGTGATTATGGTGGGCGATGGCAGCTAACAAATTATAGACCGACTCTGATGGGTTCTAATAACATCGGGGATGCCAACTCGCAGGTTCGCGTCGTTGATACCATCTTACAGCACTGCTTTTCAATCTTTGTAGGTTCTCATGCTCCCGCCCTTGCTCGAATATCACTAACATGCTATCGCAGGATGATGACTGAGCACCGAGCCACTAGACTTGATTGTTTATGTTTCTCTCTCCTTTATTGTTAATCGCCTTCCATACGTCTATGCTCCAAGGATACCCATCGCCTAGGCTTGTACCCGTTTTCCTATGTTTAACCTACTGTAATTATATAACCTCCTGTATCCTTGCTTAATTTCGTTCTTTATAATTTCTCCCGCCACGGATTACCTCGAGCTCCCTCGTACAAGTATGGGTAGATCATTCGTACACTTGTCGTGCAAATTGCAAAGTCTCTTGTACCGCTGTTCATTACACCTGTGTCTACTATGCTCGGCGCATAACATTTCTCATAATTCAGAGCTCATTTTCTTTACGGTTATGTTCATTGTGATAGAGGCAGTGATGGGCGTCGTTTTCCAAAAAAAAAAAAAAACGCAGATATGGTAGCCATCCGCCTTCCATGGCTGGCCCAATGTGAGGGAGAAATCGGAAGTCATATTCACGTTGACATACGCTTTGGGTCGATAAAGCTCTATGGCGTCGAGCCATTAGTTACTGTGTGACTGTAGGTATATTCACTGTAGCTATGCCATTATTCGGCTCGCAGAAGTTCATCATCACTTTTGTATTCCCAGTCATGGCCTCACTCCTTTGACCATCTAACCGCTATTGCGCTGTATTCACGAAGATTATTACATTCACGATAACCTATTACCGCAAGAGAGTATTGTAGGCGGGAGGAGATTGCCAAAGTGCACTTTTACACTTCAGCTCCGGAACACCACTGCAGATATCGGGGGGGTTTCTTTCTTCCTCGCTCTCTCCCTCCACCGGAACAATCATGTGGGCAAACCTTGTTTGCATGAGCCCCCACCAAATCGGTCAGAAGTTTCATTAACGTCCACCCACATATCCCCTTTGCCCCTGCATCCTCACTTAAAGTTGAGCGTATACCTTATCGAGTTCAACAAGGCGGATACCGAAAAATATCATACCCTGCAGCCCGATTCGATGAAGCCTGTGGAGGGAGCGCTGGAGCGGCTATTGTCCACTTACCATGAGCTCAACAATGCCTTTGTTCCCCGGGTGCCGGGACCGCCAACGCCGCTAGAGTTCCTCCAGTACGTGCGGAGGAATCGGCCGGTTGTGTTTACCGGTGTCATGGAGGGGTGGGGAGCACTGGAGCGGTGGGATGAAGGTTATCTGAGGGAAAGGATGGAGGGGCGCAATATTGATGTTGCGGTCACGCCTTTGGGGTTCGTTTCCTTGATCCTGGTGGACTATAGCTCAGTCTCATATCGCACTGTACTCTACTGTACCTAGTACTGGAGTTAACCGACTTGATTCGGTGGGCGCGAAAATAAATGAATATAGGAACGCGGATTCAATCGTAAACGTTGACGGAGTGGAACACTTTGTCAAGCCTTACACGAGCTCGGAGCCCTTCTCCTCGTTCATGGACTACTTGCGATCCCGTCAGATGGATGACTCGTCCACACCTCCTCCCCCGACGATCAAGTATGCGCAGTCACAGGACGGGAATCTGAGCAAGGAATTCAGCGCGCTAGCACCCGATCTACCGTCCTCCCTTGCCTTCGCCGACTCAGCCCTCCTGTCCAGGCCGGACGCGGTGAACGTGTGGATAGGCAATTCCGATTCCACATCCGCGCTGCACAAGGACAACTACGAGAATCTGTACTGCCAAGTGCTTGGCAAGAAGAGGTTTGTTCTGCTCTCACCGTTGGAGGGGATATGCGTGGGGGAAAAGTCCCTTCCCGTCGCCTCTTACGATTCTCGGGGGAGGGTGGTTGTGGAGGAAGGGCAGAGCGTGCATGGCTGGCCGAGCGTTGATCCTGATGTGGGCGATTGTGGAAAGTGGTGGGGGAAGTCGAGGCCGATAAGTGTGGAATTGCACCGAGGCGAGATACTGTACCTACCCGCCCTATGGTACCATAAAGTTTCTCAGGAGGAGGGGGATGGAGGGATATGTTGCGCCGTCAATTACTGGTGAATCCGTTGCATCCGGTACTCTTTCCTTCTTCTGTTTATCGTGCTGACGGACAGATAAGGTATGATATGGATTTCGAAGGCCCGTTTTATTCCATGGTTCAATTTGCGAGGGATTGTGCGAGGGATTGTGAAGCTTTGGAAGGAGGGGACGGATAGGCGCTCCCATTCGATATCAGAATTTTAGAGCAAGCACGAGTAATATACGCTAGATTAGAACAGCATTTTGGTTATTACAGTAAACCAAGTAGGGTTACGGGCGATGGAGTGCTCGAGATCAGCAGCGAGCTATGCTGTGATCAATTATTCGTTAGACTAGATTTCATTGGCTCCCAAGTCTGGACTCTGGATGCCTCCATGGCGACTTTTGACGATAGAGGAAGGAGCATGTACTGTACGAGTACTGTACAGTAACTTACTGTATATCGAAAATGTCATTATGTCAATTCTGCGGGATGGAAGGCTTCAACCGGGGTTATGTTGCATTAAGCTGTTGGTTTTCTCGCTTCCATAGCCGAACCATATTATTTACTCACCTTTTTCTTCCCCTTCCCATTCACATCAACACAGCCAACCAACAACCTCCCCTACAACCTCTACCCACCACCACCACCACCACCTCCACGACTACACCTATCACCAATATCCTCCGCACTCGACCTCTAGAGTACTTACGGGGGAAAATAATTCTCCACTCTAATCACCAGTGTTGCTAAAAGTTCTGTATGTCTAACCCCCC
>QLOI01000035.1:0-11584 GCA_003313605.1 Tuber umbilicatum | reverse complement strand
ACCTATTCAGAAGTTCTGTACTATATTGTGATTAGAAAAAATAAAAAGAATATTCAGTTCAAAGAGAAAAAGTACTTTTACATACTTGCCTTCTCTTCCTTATCCCCCCTCATTCCCAGGATCCCTTGTATATCTTAATTAAAGTATTTAATGACATATTAACAAATGGATTTCTTGATAGGAATCTTTAATTATATTATAGTTAATTTTTACATATAGCTTAATCACTGAGGTAAGCTGGAAGATATTGATATTTTTAAGCTAATTTCACTTTCTACTATTATAACATTTATCTCCCCTGCCCTCTCCTATGCCTACTCTTAGATCTAGATTTTTACCTTTAACTACTATGCTTCTTTTAAGCCATCTCTTTCCTTTTCCTGTACTCTTTATTTATAATTTTATTCTTTTTTTCTTTCCTGCTACCTTATTCCCAGATCAGATGACTATGATACAGTTTATATTAAGAAATAGTATGTAATAAATACTGGCCTCTTAGTACTCTTATATAATTGTTCCCTCCCCCCAGCTAGCTTCTGCCTCCCATTCTGATAATATCTTATATCATTTAATTAATCTTGAAACTTTTAAAATAAAAACACTATACACAGGATACTGTAACTAATTAGGCTAACAGTTGCGATGGCTATTAATTTAAAATCATTAATTAAAACAACTACCTAGGATTGTTATAAAGGAGGTAAAATAAGAATAATATAAAAATCTAAACTGACATTAGAAGAGTAGAGAAAATACCACTCCTATTAAGTAGACCTAGTAGAAGCAGTTTTTAGAAGAATATGTTATTAATTAGGAAGTAAAAGTGAAGGCTGCTTGCTAAATATGATACTATTAGTACTTAACTGGATCACTTCTTAAAATATTTAATTAGTAGTATAGATGTTCGAAAAAAGTTATAGAAATGTGTTAATAAAAAGAAATATTAGTCAGATAACTAGTAATATACTATAAAGATATTGAACTAAGTTAGTTTAAGGTAGTATTGGAATAGCAAAAAGCGATTTAATTTTAAAGACTAAATTTGTGAAGGTTTGAGTAATAGAAGGTCAAAAACAAACCTATAATTGGTAAGAAATAAGAGTATATTGTAATAATTCTGAAACTAGATAAATGAAACCAGCCACATGTCAGGAAGTAAAGTAATTAGATTACTAATCAAAGGACCATGGGGTGACTGAGAGTGAGATGATTTGATAGTCTCTGCGGTTTATTCCTGCTAAGGCTAAGAGATATATCTTGGGATCTTAGACTAATGGTCGGTAAAAGAAGAAATGATAGCAGTTGCAGTAGCAATACTTCTTAGGGTGATTATGACTCTGCAGATAACCCTTCAAGCTCCACAGAAGTACTATTATAGATTCTTTATTAAATTAACTCTATCAAGTATGAAGTAGCAGTCAAACTGATTTCATACTTAAGAATGATATCAATTTCAATGTAAAATTAGATGAACAGAATTAGTAAGTTAGTTAAGACATTGGAATTGTTTGAAAATATATACCTTATCAGTAATAGTACTGAATGTATTGAATTATCAGAATGTAGAAGAAAACACACATTCTTTAATACCATATTCAATATAGTAATAAGCATGAGAACTATGATTATAGGAAATGGATTAGAATAATTATGTGTTTCAGAGCAAAGAAAATTGTTCTTATTAACTATATAAATTTTGCCTTTTTGGAATTAGCAAATTTGTGTACAAATTAGGATTATTGATATATTATATTAGTATAAGTATTAATGGAGTTGATTATAAAAATAAAACAGTTGAAGGATAGGGGAGAATTAGTTTGTATTAAAGAAATACCAAAAGGAGGAATTAGAAAAAATACAATTCAAATAGGAAGATAGTTGGAATTGTAAGTAAAGGAGAGAGAAGTAAGAGAGTCATAGTATATAAGTGATAAGATGCTAAGCGATGGATGTATCAGTTTGGGATACGTGTTTGGTGGCTGCCACTTCGCAGTTTTGTTTATTTCTTGCTTGCCTGAGCTCTGCCGGGCCCCGGTCATGGTAAGGGCACGGGCGGTAGAGGGTTGACCAGGCAAGTAATCATATCATCGCAGACATGTACGAAAGATAAGATGTGTATGAAAGATAATGTTGCGCAGTGCATGTGGGCTAGCAGCCTGCCGTACATCCCGAACGGGTCGTTTAGTATGAGGAGGGGATATTGGTAACAGTTAAATAATATCATAGTATATGTTGATTTGAATATTTGCGGTTGTTGCTGGGAAGGTGGGTGGGAACCACTTAGTGGGTGGCAACCGTTAATATACATAGTTTAAGACTGTTTAAGATTTCATAAGGATAAGAAGTATTAAGGTTGTAGGATAGGGAAAGTCAACCCTACAGGTATTAGAAAATAGGATTTCAAAAAAAAAGTTGAAAAAAAAAAAAAACACCAGAAACAAAAATGGGGATTGAAATAAAATAGAGGTAGAACAGCATTAGAAGAGGGGAATAAAGAAATCAAGAGAGTATAGGAATAGAAGACAATAGGAGAATACTAAACAGAATAACAGAAGTAAAAATTAGAAATAGAAGTACCTTCAGAAATAAGAGCATCATGAGGTAGAAAAGAAACCAAAACCAGATAGGATAAAGTTTAAATCTTAGAGACCTTTAGAACTTAGATCTTAAAGCATAAGAATATAAACCAATATACTTGAACCTTCAGAATAAATATCATCATAAGGTATAGAATCAACAAACCACAAGAGCCTACAGTAACAACTTAAAACCTGCAGATAGGGGGCGATCATCATAACATTTGTACTCAAATAGGCTTATATTATTATAGATATTCATATTAGTACACAAAGTTGATATTAGAACAAAGGACTAAGATAGCACTTACAATCATATAATCACTGTAGTACTTCAGGGAACACAACCTTTGCTGTAGTATTGGAAGTTTTACTGGATGGTAATAGAGTAGGACCATCTAGAGAGGTTACGCGCGACAGAGCAACATATAGTTGTCCATGTGTAAAAGCATCGGAGCGGAAATCCACTCCACCCTTCTCTATACTCTGGTTCTGCGACTTGTTTACTGTGATGGCAAAGCATAACGGGGCTGGGAACTACTTTCTTTCAAGAATGAAAGCCAGATCCTCATTACTGGTGGTTAGCTTTATCCTAGGCAGAAGGTGAATCTCAACATCCCATTTACCACCCAGTATCGCAACTTGAAGACAGTTGCGTCCAACTCCAAACAATCTTAATCTAGTCCCATTGCACATCCAATTCTTGGGACTCAGATTCCAGATGAGAAGAAGTGGTACTGCTATATTGAGCTTGAGACATGATGATGCAATTCAGGCTATGATGATACTCTGCAAATACTCTGCTGAGTAATGGTCAGAGACTGCAGCTTCATCACTGAGCTCAACCCTATTCACCGCTTCAAAGCGGTGCTCTGCACCAGGCATGTTTTTCAGAAGCAGGTCATTGAACTCATTCACAGTATCATTCTTGAAGGCTAGAATAGCTCTTCCTATCAGGGTACCATGAGATGTGACTGCCAGATTTAGGAGGTCCTAGGGGTAGAGTTCCTCGCAAAGTTCTTCAATCTTTGGGACCTTGTGGATATAGTCCAGCAACTCTAATCTACCATATCTGGTATGATCAATCACAAGACCTTTGAGAAAGTCCATAAAGATCTGGTTTTCCATAGTCGCCGGGATCCACATGCTGGGCCTAAGCCTCAAAATGCGCAAGGGTCCCAATATAGAACTATGTCTTAGGGAAGCCTGCGCAGTGGCGGGCCTAGAACCTCGCTGAAACACAGGCAAGCTCTGGGCAAAATCGCCACTAAAGACAGTGGGGATACCACCAAACCAATTCCGGGCACTCACAGGATATGTGTCATTGAGTGACCAGCTAACTGCTTCAAAGAAGGCCTTATGTTGCATTGGCACCTCATCCTAGATGATCAATGAAGTACGTCTGATCCACTGTGTTAGAGGTGAGTTGTTAGTTATATTGCATGCACTGATGGATGTAGACAAAGGAATCCTGAATCTTGAATGAGGAGTACGACCCCCAGGTAGCAATTGTGCTGCAATCTCAGAGGATGCAACACAGAGCACAACCTTTCCTCTTGCCCGTAGGTAACTGTATAAGCAGTTATGGAGAAAGGTCTCCCCTGTTCTAGCTGGCCCTAGGAGGAAGAAAACAGAACTACGATGAAGATGAGGATGCAGCTCATGTTGCTCTACAGAAGCTACAATTTCCTCAAAGCAAGAGAATTGCACCGGGTTTAATTGTTCATGCATCACTTCATAAGACAGCTGTTCCTCACCAGCATCATAGATGGTTTCTTCATTCAATACTGGATTGGAGGGTATAGGTGCCCCAGCACCCCAATTAAGAACTGCTTGAGGCAACCCAAACTCAGCCAAGGTTCTACCAAATTCATGAAAATCTTGCTGAATGAGGTACAGGCCATAGTCGAGATGAAGCTCACTCAAGAATTCATCCGCCCCGTTGGGTTGTGGGGCTCGCCCACTGTTGATCAGGTTCAGGAGATTATCACACATAGTTTCACCAAATATCTACGAAATTAGAATTGGTTGGAGGATTGTAGTGTACTGGAGAGCTAAGGCAAACAAATGTCGCAATGCCCTACCAGTCATGAACTCTGAACCTTCTGAGAATATAGCTACCCACTCTCCATCGTCTTCCAACAGTCTCGAAGCCATGCATGCGCCTTTGAATGTAGTGTACACTATACTATAAACTGTTCTTAAATGCTCATAGCTAGTAGGACCACGTACTACAGTTAATAGTAAGCGAAGGTAATACCTTTCACTCATGAATGGGGAGGTGGAGTGCAAGCGTCCAATGGAAGTTCCCTTCTGCCTCGGCTTCCAACCCAACTTGGAGTCGTATACAAAGTGCTCAGGGAACTCATGGAATAAGTACTGCCTTCCATCCACATTCTTTCAGTTATAATCAAAGAATCCAATCAGTGTTGTCAAGGCCGACTCCCCTCGCTGCCTTAACTCATGTGAATTGTCATATCCCTTGAAGTGTACCGCTTGCATGCCAGGTAAATGCAGTGCAACATGCTCAACTGGTGGTTGCTCCTGCTGAGTATTGAATTCAAGCGAACATCAAACCGATTCCGTCGGTCCTATGAATCTTCCCTTGAGATAGCGTTTGATCTCATCGATCTCTGAGCCCACAATAGCAGTAACTCGATCGGCACATTGATAGATGTACTTGTGAATGTACTTCACAGAGTGTACAGAGCCACAGACCTTAACCTGTACATGAGAATTATAGCGCAATGAGAGGTAGGCGCTGTAGGGAATTACTCTGCGATTATATATGGTGGCCATAACTGTGCCCCCAGATCCTGGCACTCTAATGGTAAAGGATTGACCACTATTCTACCTCCGATAAAGGGGATATCCATTGGCCTGGATCATCGTCTCCTCCTGAAATTCACAGGGATAACTCTTATGACAGGTAGGAGAGAAGAGGGGGTTGAGATCTTTCATGCACAAGGCATAACTATTACCTCCAGCACATTGGGTGTGAACTATGCTGCTCTGGATGATCTCTCTTAACTGCTGGTGTAAGGCATCTTCACCAGTGGGGATTTCGGTGGAGATAGATCGGTCAATGTGGGCAGCATTTCGAAACTGTGGGGTGGTCCTTAAGAAGATCAGAAGATGGAGGTAAGGAATGCCTCACTTCTGGTACTTAATGGTCCAAACCCATCCCATCCAATGCCCAAAGATGTGCTTGTATTTTGTTTGATCCAGCAAATCCAGTACCTCGAGAGTGAAGACGCTAGCTACAAGATCTGGACGATCTGCAGCAGTCTGACCGGGCAACAATTCAGTATCAATTTCCGACCACTTTGGATTAGCAGTGAAGGTGATGAACAGGGATCGTTTACCAAAGTGGCGTACCAGAGCAATACTGTCATGGTAGAGCTGCTGCATAAATCTAGCTCATGCGGTGAAGCTGGATGGCAGAATAATCCTCCTACCCACCTCCTGGAGATTGACATCCTCTGAACGCATCACATCCTGCTGCCCATTGTACAATTCGGTTCTGAAAGAAGCCTGATTTGACTGCAGACAGTTGAGATTGTTTTGATCTGGGATCGCCCAAGCATCAACTACAAATGGCTGCAGTGACCTCTTGGCACGCAGGATTGTTGATGGCTCATCAGTCCTGGTATGGATGGGGAAGTGGTAGAAAGCTCTTTGGGGAACTGTGTCTCCAACACGATCGTTCCCAACCCTGTTGAGCCTCATTCCCCAATGCCATCCAGGTTCACAGTATGGAAAGAAGAGCACATAGTGAAGGGGTAGGTACGAGGCATGATGGGGATTGATTTTGGAGAAGCCCTGTCATGCTTGCACTTCTAATCTCCCCGCCAATACTATATCTCTGAACCCACCTTCTCCGTAGTCCTCTGGTAAGATCATTACGACCTCATCAGCCGTTGGAAGGTTCTCACGTCTCATGTCCGCCCAGGACTCTACAATCTAACTCAACTGTGGATTGAGCATGATGCGGAAATTTGGCTCCTGCTCAGAAATCTGTGCAAGCCTCTCCTTTGCTGTAAGATACAGCTGAATATAGGGGCTAGTTTCTTGCAACATCCCTGTCAGTTGGTTAATGAGAGTCGCACCCAAATCTCTTGCCAATGCTGACCTAGCCTGCGCAGCATAGGTCGGATCGTACAAGTAGATTTGAGAATATTGGGCATCCTCATCAATGGGTGCAAACAGTGGTCCTTGATGCTGGTACACCACACCATGGACCTGAAAGAGTTGGAAACCATCTCCTATCACAGTTGGGTGGTCATCCATATTGTAGCTAAAGGATGTGAATGCAAACTGACTATTTCAGTGCCTCAAATTCTCTCTAAACATCCTTGAAGGGGCATCTGCTCCCGTCATCAAGGTGTTGAGAGGTACTGATAATGGCCGCCTCTTAACCATAGCATCCCCCCTTTTGCACCAGGACTCAAAGGTTCCGCCTTACCCGCGCGGGTCTTTCTTGGAGTCTCAGCCTTCCAGTACAGAGCATGGCAAGCTCTACGTACAATATACATTTGACCCAGCTGGTGCTGGGTCCAACATGCCTGCTGCTCGATAAAGGCCTTGAATACTGCTGCTGGTATGACCTCCTCTGGGGCCACAGTTTCTTCAGCCTGTTGTGAGGAAGCTGGACGTTGCTCTGGGTTTGCTTCATTTCTCTGATTTCTCCTTGTGGCCTGGATTGGGGATATGTTATTAATTCATTACTTTTGACACTTTCTTTACTTCAAATGGAACTTAATACATACCAAACATTGCCTGCAACTGGCCCGTACAATTCCTCGTACATTGAGATCAAACTCCACTGAAGGTTTGTCTCGTCGGCACCATAAACTGGTTCGTTCCTGGCTTTCATTGCCAATACCACCCAATAGCATAGGCGGCGGGATTTGTAGTAGTTCAGCATGATCAAGTGTGAGGGATGGGAGTGGGAGGGTAGGACGTAAACAACTTACCTGTTGGGGTCTTGGTCTGTGAGACAAATCTTGCCATGTTGGCGGAGGAGATAGACCAAAAGGTGGGGGAGGAAGAATGCTGGGAAATAAATAAGTGGGTCTTGATACAGGATTTGAAATATATGGTATTGGTATAGGGGATGGCAAATGTACATGAGATGCAGAATATGCATGATGTTGATGATGTTGGACAAAAGACTGGGGCACAGGGGGTGCAATCGGCTCAGGGCTGGTTGGGAATGCTGGGAATGCTGGGGGTATTAAAGGGGCTCTGGGGGCTGGAAATGTGGGGAATGCGGGGGGTATAAAAGATGCTTGGGGGACTGGGGTTTCCTGAACTACCATGTGTATATTAGGTACTTGAGGGGCTGAAAGTGAAGACAATGTAGCGGGTATCAAGGGTAATGGTGGTGCTGGAGGTGCTGGAAATGCCACGGGTATAAAGGGTGCTCTGGGTGCAACTGTGTTACTAAATACAGTTGAGGTAAAGGATGCTACTGGCCCTTGAGATACTAGAGGCCTTCTGGCTTCCCTCCTCCTTGCCTATGTTTTGAAAGTAGTATGTCAGAAGGTGCTATTATAACTCAGTGTGAGTAAATCTTCAGGAAAACCTACCAAGCATGGTTTACAAGATCTCATCCTCCGGCCATTTGAATTTACATCAAAGGCCTACAACAGCTTCTCTACCCTGCACTGTCCACACATATGCATGACAGGCATAATTATTTTTGAAAATAGATAAAAAAGATAAAAAGATAAACAGAATTGGTGCTCATTCAATAATGATTGTTTGAGCAGAGAGGAAAGTGGTAGAAGAGGAAAAAACAATTGGTATATAAGAAACTCGTTGTAGTGCCAAGAAAATGTCTTGGGACTTTTACCACTCCATTTCTATACTTTATATAAGGAAGTCTACCCCCAGGTAGACTTACTTACTAATATGATACATATTTTTATACCATTCATATATTTACTCTTTTCTCCGGATAGCTTCGTTACTTAATATACAAATTTTCTACTCTTTTTCATTTTCTTTTCTATACATTTACAACCTTCAATATAACTTACTTTTACTACCCAGTACTATTCTGTTCCTGCTTTTTTTTCATTTTTCATTATCTCTATTTCAGATCCTATATCTAATTACACTTCTCTTCTCTCTTTATATATTTACATTTTTACATTTTTACCTTTTACATTTTACGTTTGACATTTTTACATTTTGCATTTTGCATTTCCTACATTGCATAATACATATTACATTTTACCTTTTACATTTTCTCTTTTACATTTTATGTTTTACATATTCCTTCTTACATATTAAATTTTACATCATCATTTTACAGTTTATATTTTACATTTTGCATTCTCTATTTACTGGTTACATTTCACATGTTACATTTTGGACTCTATTTTTAGAACGTACTATCAGATGAGATCGTACAGATCTTACATTTTTCAGCCAATGGGAGGCCTGATCCTTTGTATCATATCCACCACTGAGAGATCGGTCCTCCAGCACATAGAGACTAGCAGAGCTGGCAAACATTCGGTGTAAGGTTAGCCCGAGGCCCAGAGGAGATGGGCATGCTCGCGATGATGGTGAGCTTAGGAGTGATGGAGAGGAGCTGGCAATATAATTCTACTTAAGTATATGCGAGACCTCTTCTCCTAAGACGATCAACTATCCTCTCGAGAACTTATTGAGTAAAGCTGCGGCTTAACGATATTAAGTTTCACCGTTAAGGTTTTCTCTCTTACATATTTGTTCTTAACTTTGCGTAGGAAGAAAGCTTCGGTACGGCCGCATCCTTGGGACCCATCTTCCCACAGGGAGCCCCCATTACACTGGGGCCACAGGTTCTTCTGCCAATACTTGAGCTTCTGGCTGCTGTTCTGGTTGTACTTGCTGTCTCCTATTTCTCTCCCGGGCCTAATTTGAAATATTGTTAGTATCTGGTTTTACAAATAACTAACCACTTGAGAATTGTTTTCAGACATACCAAACATTGCCTGCATCTGTTGAGTAAAATCCCTCCCGAACTTAGTGCAAACTCGGAAGGAGGCTTGTCTTGTCGGCATCTCGTACACCTTTGCACCGCTTCCCTATCCTCCACCGTTCCTAGATCCACTGGTAGCATCGCTTGATGTAGTTCAACACGGTCCTCCAAATTGGAAGGGAGGGGAAGAACATTTGGTGGATCACTCACCTGAGCTCTGCATGGTGCGGCGGGCAATTCTCGCCAAGTTGGTGGAGGAGATAGGCCAAAAGGTATAGGGGGTAGGGTTGTAGGGAATACATAGACAGGAGGCGGTACAGGATGTGATGTATACGATATGTGTGGAGGTGCTGGAATGGGTACAGGGGTAGGGGAATTAACACGATATTGATGATTGGTAAAAACAGACTCCGGAGCCGGATGCAAAAGGGGCATAGGGGATGATGGAAATTGAGTAGATGGAGGGGGTATGAATGGTGCTCTGGGTGCTGGGATTGTAGGGAATGCTCGGGAAATAATTGGTCCTCCGGTGGTTGAGCATGAGGGGAATGCAGCGGGTATCAAGTGCGATGGCAGCGCTGGAGCGACAGGGAAATCCCTAGGTATCAAATTTGCTCCGGGTGCTAGAAATGCAGGTGGTGTTGGGGGTATCATGAGTGCTCCGGGTGCTTGAAACGCAGATGGCACCACGGTTACTGAGGGTGCTTCAGGTGCTGCTGGTCCTGGTTGTACTGGGGGCCTTCGGGCTTCTCTCCTCCTTTCCTATTATTGAAAGCTTTAGTTCAGAATATGCACTTGATGTTTTGAGCTGTAAATATTAAGAATTGCAGAAGATACGTACCAAGCATGGTTTGCAAGACCTCATTCTCCTGCCATTTGAATTAATATCAAAGGCATTCAATGGCTTCTCCACCCGGCACTGTCCACACATATGCATGACAGGCATTATTTCTAAAAGAAGATATAAAGATATAAAAGTAAAAAGAAATTATGCTCATTCAATAATGATTGTTTCAGCAAAGAGGAAACAGAACAAAGGAAGGAGAAGAGATAGTATAGTGGCAACTGGTTGCAACGCCAAGGAAATTTCTTGTTTCTTAGCGTCCACTACACTAAACTATATTCATTTTACTTATCACAGGGCTAGGTATCAGGTTTGTACAAATATATATGAATTTTTGACAGTTTTCCAGTCTTATAATCTTTTTCCATCCATGATGTTTTTCTGATTTAGTAGAATAGATTAAAGTTAGCAATACTTCCGATGGTTATAATTTTTCCTTCTTGAATAAATTAAGGATGAATGAGCCACTTTTCTATCTACCTTCATAAAACCATGCCTACCAGAGAATCTTTGAGTCATTTTCATTTTCCCTTTTTTGGCAAATTTACTTATTCTTTTGTTTTCTTTCAACTTACATCTTTCCATTCTTTCTTTCTATATATATTACTTATTGTCATTTTCTTCCTACATGCATGGTAATTGTATTATTCTTTTTCTTGCACAAATTTCCATCTTTACATTTTTACATTGTTACATTTTTACATTTTACATTTTTATATTCTTACATTTTTACATGCTTGCATGATTGCCTAGTTTTGAAAGTACGACCAGATTAGATCATACGGATCGTACATTGCCGGACCAATGGGGTGGTCGCGTTTTGTTGTGGTTACGGCATTGCGACGCGTCCGTTGTGTCTCAGATCTCACTGATAAGATCGTATTTTGATTGGTCCTCCAGCACATATAGACTAGCAGCCCGCCGTACCTCCGGAACGGGTCGTTTAGGAGATTTAGAAATTATTGGTAATAGTTAAATAATGTCATATTAGGTGTAAAATAAGGTGAGATTGGGTTTTGACATTGAATATTTATAATTGCTGTGGTACTGTGGGTGAGGACACTTAAGTGAGTGGTAACCCTTGTCATGGAAAGTTTGTGATGCTATAAAGTTTCTTAGGGACATGGATTATTGAAGTTGTAGTAGGGAAAGTCTATAACATAGGTATTAGGAAATAGGGCTTCAAAA
>QLOI01000034.1:0-29400 GCA_003313605.1 Tuber umbilicatum | reverse complement strand
ACAACCTTCAATTCTTTAGGCCCGATTGCCAGGACGTGCTTGCAGTCAATCTCAGTGAGGAATATCGATGCCTATAATCTTAGCCTCGATAAGTACCTTGGTGAGGTCGATCGCGAAATTTATACATTCATTACACAGGGGGGGTTCCAAACGGTAGAAAATAATGTACATGAGCACGCTTTGCATAGGATGGCTATTATGCATCCCACCCATAATAGGAGGTCATATAATGCGCGAATTCAGTACGAGATGGATCGCCCACAAGGTTTTCGAGAAAGCACAGATGAAGTCACAATTGAGGTGTTTTGAGCTCTGCAAACAGCTCGCCCACTAAAGGTTGCTCCGCACATCAGCTGGCTGGATTTTTGAAGCATATGCACATGACTCGTTCCGCACTGGTGGATCGTTTGAGGCTGATCAACTTCCGATTGAAGACAACAACACCCCGCCCCTCAAATTCAAGATATATCCGTCCAAATCCATCAATTATTTTACGGATGCCAACAACTTGGCGACACTGGTTCGAGTGGAGGGTGGCCAGGGTATCGAGCGAGATGTGATCGGAAAATACTTCCTCCCTTATGCCGCGCACTTTGAATCGGTTGATGGACTTGTGTTTGGTGGTTTGGATACGTTGATTCTATTTCAAATCACCATCGCCAAGAGTCATGATATCAAATTACATGGGGTGAAGAAGCTTTATGAATCACTACCAGCTACTATCAAGAACGTAAGCATTGTTTTTGTTATCCTGCAAGACTGCGCAAGCGAATACTCTCGTGCACAGAGTGTTCCGGAAGCTGGAGATGTTAAATCTGGGGAAGCTGACGTGACTATCAACCAGTTCAGACTTGTTCTCACAGAGGAGGTAATGCGATCAATGGTTACTGTGGGGCCATCCCTCGCACAGGATGAGGGTAGGAGTGGGGATGAAAGTAGCAGTGGGGACTACGATGATGATACGGCGATGGGTGGCACACAATAAGGTATGAGACATGGTGTGCAGGGTACGGTGGTGATTTGTTTGTATCGCGCGTTTTTTGTAAGAGGGGCAAAAGGCTTAACTTTGTGCTTGTGTTGTGATCTCCGTTCAAGGCTGATGTGGAATTCGTGTTTTGTGGGGAACCCTTTTGTAATCACCCCCCTTTTTCGCTATGCCCGGTGCCATTTCCCTCTTCCTTTTCACTTTATTCTTTGGGAGATGGCCGCTACGGGAGGAGATATATTTTCTTGTAAACAGCGTAGAGTGAAAGTCACCTATGAACATATTCTTTGTTCGTACCGAAATTCAAGCTAGTGTCGCTATAGGATCATATGTTTGTGGTGTGATTTTGTATCTATAACATAACAAGATTATTTCCTAGTCCTCGTGGTTTGACTTGTTTGACTTTCTTTCCACAGGAACCCGAGAGCCATTGTTACATAAATCTATTAGTAGCTTTCGTACCCACCCCCCCCTCTCTCTCTAGTAACCTTAAACGCAGTCGATTACATAATACTCAAGTACTACAGTCGGGTAGTACCCTTCTGGTATCAAACCGGAACGATGCGTGGTTTGTAGTGAAGCTGGAGGCATTACAAGGTGTTATTTTTGAAAATAATTGACCTATCCGCCGGGGCGTGTGTGTGAGAGATAAGGTTGATATCAGTGCTCCAAACAGTCCGGCCCGTCTGCCTTCCAGGCCCGGACTGACTACCCTCTGTACGCCGTCATATATCATCACCCGGGTGATCTAGCGAACCAATAGTAGACTCATCAACTGCCTATTCGGGTTTAGGGGTGCAGAGTGATCAATTTTGTAATGATTTCGTGGTGAAGAACCAACTACACCGCAAAACCGCATTAAGACATTACAAGTAACAGCCTATCGTAGGGCAATGAAGGAGGCGAGGCACACACATGCACACTCACACACGCACATGTGTGGATCACAAACGCATATGCGAGGATCACACACGCATAGGCAAGGATCACTCCGATGACCATCACTTACAGTTTTTTTCTTCATTATCACAACTTCACAAATATGGTCCCTATATCGGGCAGTCAGGTAACGTAATTGCCAGAGTGAGGAGATCGTTGATTTGAAGGCTCGTTTGGTGAATTTGGTAGGGGAGAGGCGCTGGTTAATAGTCATAATATTATGTAGGAGGGGGCTTGGCATTTGTCTTAACAAAACAATGGTCAACACACATATGCACAGTACCGAATAGACGTTAGTCACTCCACTCAACCAACCCTATCTTTTTCTCTGTTCTCTCCGCGCTATTTATGCAATTAGTCAATACACTACCAATTCCTTTTATCGGGTAATGAATATTCAGAATATTGTAAGGTCACAATAAGCTAGCCAGGAGGTATATTGCATGATCGGAACCACTATCCGGACAACTGGGGTAAGAAGACACCAGTAACTTACTGGAGGATGCCAGATCCTTACCGCCTGCCTCACTGCAAAATTTCCGAGATCTCCTGGGAAGGGTTCCCCATAATTTTACATCTCCGCAGCATGTCCTGTCCCAATTCTGTAGCAATTAAACTAGCCCCCTCTCCGTGATACCGGTAGCTATTCTCATTTTTTGCAGAAAGACTTCAGTACAAATTGGCTTCATTTTCACCTCCTTTTTACATCTTTCTTTTGATCAATTATGTGCTCCACAATGAATCAGTGAGCTCGGCTTCAAGGAGGTTTGTGGTGCCTGTCCTGGACCTTGGCTGATACTGAAATGATAGCTAGAGGATATCCAACTACAGTATTGTACAATCGACTACATGGCCGATTGTTCAAGGAAGGTGAGAGTAGGTACGAACAACATCAGTGAATTTATATGTGATGAAGACTAAAGTTCAAGAGGTAGAAAGAAAGTCAAACAGATCAAACTGCTAGGAGGAGGAAATAATCTTGTTATGTGATAGAGACAAAATCGCACAGCGTATGACACTGCAACGATAGTAGGTTGAATTTTGCCGCGAATAAACGATATGTTCATAGGTGAATTTTATGCTGGGCAGTTTACAAGAAAATATATCCCCACCCGCAGTTGCTGTCTCCGAAAGAATAAAGAAGCGAAAAGGAAAAGAGGCACGGCAACAGGCATAGTGAAAATACAAAAGGGGTGATTACAAAAGTGTTCCCTACAAAACACCAATTCCACATCAACCTTGAACAGAAATCACAAGACAAACACAAAGTTAAGCCTGTTGCCCCTTTTACAAAAAATGCACGATACAAACAAATCTCCACAGTACTCTGCACATCATTGTCTCACACCTTATTGTGTACCACCCATCGCTGTATCATCCTCATCCTCATCATACCCTCCACTGCCACTTTCATCTCCACTCCCGTCCTCCTCCTGTACCTGGGAAGGCCCACAAGTAACCATCGACCGCATTACCTCCTTTGTGAGAACAAGTTTGAACTGGTTGATGGTCAGGTCAGCTGCCCCGGGTTTAACATCTCCGGCTTCGGGAACACTCTGAGCGCGAGAGTATTCACTTGTGCAATCTTCCGGGATAACGAAAACAAGGTATATGTTCTTGATAGTAGCCGGTAGTGATTCACAAAGCTTCTTCACCCCACGTAATTTGATATCATGACTCTTGGCGATGGTGATTTGAAATAGAATCAAGGTATCCACAACACTAAACACAAGTCCATCAACCAATTCGAAGTTTGCAGCATATGGGAAGAAATATTTTCCGATCACATCTTGCTCAATACCTAGGCCGCCGTCCACTCGAACCAGTGTCGCCAAGTTTTTGGCATCCGTAAAACAATTGAGAGATTCGGACCGATTTATCTTGAATTTGAGGGCCGGGGTGTTGTTGTCTTCAATCGGAAGTTGATCAGCCTCAAACGATCCACCCGCTTGGAACCAGTTGTGTACATATGTCTCGAAAATCCAGCAAGCCAAGGTGCGGAGTGATCTTTGGTGGGCGAGCTGTTTGTAGTGCTCAAAACACTTCAATTGAGAGTTCATCTGTGCCTTCTCGAAGACCTTGTGGGCGATCCATCTGGTAACGATTCGATCGTTACACGACCTCCTATTACGGGTGGGATGTATAATAGCTATCTTATGCGAAGCTTGTTGATCTACACTATTCTCAACCGTTTGGAACCCACCCTGTGTAAGGAAGGTAGTTATTTCACGATCGACTTTGCCAAGGTATTTATCAAGTGTACGGTTATAGGCATCGATATCCATTACGGAGATTGACTGCTAGCAGGTCCTGGCGCTGGGCCCTAAAGAATTGAAGGTTGTGAAGAGCATTGCAATTTGGCCTGGAGTAGGGGGTTCGCCATTTGCTATACTATTACAAGATGGTTTGGTCAGCAGGTATCTTTCGTACTTGAGTAAGGACAATTACCAGAAAGCAGCTACAATCTCATCCCACCCCCAGTTGGTCATGTATCGTGATGCAACATTCCGATCCTTCTCCCACTGATGCGAAACTTTCATCTTCGCTGGCGAGGCCGCCAGTACCACAAACCAACTGTGGCTCTTATTCCATCTTTCATCGATAAGTGCCCCATCCGTCAGGATCCAAAGCATTTTCTTTCGGTCCTCAGGGAGGTGGAACAGGTAATTGGCATCGATCTCTTTGCCATTTGAGTCGCGATCAAACAAATAGCACTCGCTGTCATTTGAGCGAAAAACAGTTGGTTGACCAGACTGAAGCCTGAGTACCAGAAGGTAAGAAAGAAGAAAAGAATTTCCTTTTACTTTGTTAGAGTGGGGGTCAGAAAAGGACTAAGGCAAATGCTACGTATCTGAACCAGGTTGACCGGCCATTTCGTAATCTAGATTCAAGTGCCATGCTGGCATCCCAGTCTGCGAGTCAATGTTTGACCATTTGACCGAGTCGACCTCCCAGAGCTCACGTTCAATAGTCTCATACTCTCGACGCACAAGAAGTCTATTTGTTCTACAAGGAAGGCTTGACCCAACCTTGAGTACCTTGAACACTTTCTCCACCTTTCCTTTTTCGAATTTTGGATCCGGAAATACCTTATCCACCTCTTTCAGGTGGGCCTTGTATCCTAGACGGAAGCCAAGTTGTGGTTGGGGAATGGAGAATGTACGCTTGTTGATGACAGCTAATTGTCTTTCCCACAATTCATCGTAGAGGCCCTGCATTGTTGCGAACGTATTCGTACTATTAATACTAGGTGATGGCAGAAGTTTGGTTTGCGATAGTGGAGAAAAGAGTTATTCAGTTGTGTTGCTGGTTGGGGGTGTATATAGGTGTTTTTGTATAGATAGGAGGGGGTGGCTCGGTGAGTACTGTACGTGTGCTTTAAATAGGAAAACAAATACATGACTGTTTACCCGGCTTTCCATGTGCCAAGATGCATGCACACGAGTCATCCCTCGCCCGAAAAACGCAAACACGACCAGGAACTTCAGGGATAGCTATCACACCCTCCGTATCCAGCCTAGTGTTCCAGGAGTCACGGAACCTGAGCCCCACCACAAACCGACTATTCAAGCTTCAAACAGTGGTGACACTTGAAACAATGAGGATTTTTTGATGATGATTGCACGACGATGAGGCACTGAATGGTGGGGCCGCAAATGATGATTGGTCAAGTGGCATGACAGTAGATAGATGACGAACCAGAACTAGGAACCATGAACGAGATGAGGGGTGGAAGGGTGGCAAACGGTGGAACTGCGGGTGAGGAAACGAATAGCGGGACAACGGAGCTATGAAATGGAGTAACACTCGTGGAAACCTTTATGAGTACCCAGAAACCTGTATAAGTTCGACACTTACCACAGGTTGTCACCTTGTATGTTGTCATAGGTTTTGGGATTGGAACTGACAATCAACAGGATGCCCACGGACACCGAGACAGAACATTGCTACAACATCCTGGTGAACCACCGTCAAGACTAGGCAACAGTTCTAGTCCTGTGCTGATGCGGGGTACCTCAATATTACCGGAGACCCCAACACCGGTCACGCTCGAGCGGAGATGCTCAGACCATACATTTGAGGAGTGGCGGTGGCCGTCAACCCCAACATTATGGAGGGCCCCAACACCGCCGGGGACCCCAACATCCGCCTCGCGTAAACAGCAATGCCCATGCATTACGTTTAAGGAGTGGCGGCGGCCGAGAAGGCCAACATCTGGAATGGAGACCCGATGGCCAATCGCAAGCAATACCTGGCCTGGGCTGTATCGTAGTTATCCCGCGAGCACCTAGGATGAGCTCGGGATCTTTGTCTATGAGACTGAGGTCCGGGGTGGGCATTGGATGGAGACAGGACATTTGGATTGGGTGGAGGATCCTGTCGCGATGGGTACAATAGATTGGGAGTGGTCTCTGCACTGAAATATTTCTTATCACTTGATAGGTAGGCATGGATAGGCCGCCGGTATATACCTGCCTGTTGTGGATTCCATCATTCGCCATCAGCGTAGATCACTCGCTTGGAGGGTTCGACAAAGATGTCACTTGTTAGTGCGCGGAAATATGGTGCGGGGGAGAGATACATGGCTAGCATGGTGGGACAAGGGAGGTGTTAGTCTGCTAACTTATGTGGTATGGTCGGTGTGTCCTCACAATATTGGGCGATATGCCGCGATCAAACATCACCCTTGCTTGCCTACTGACATGTTTGATTATGCATGGTGTATGACTCATGACAGGATTACCGGCTCTAAGGGTCTGCCACACACCTCGCATGAGTGCTATTCACACCTACCAGTAGTGCAAGACACACTGCTGTATCGGCCATACACCTGGATATGAGTATCAGCAACACCACGCCAAGGTCTGGCTTACTTGCTTATTACTACATTATGTTCTTGACACTCGTGCGGGGTGCGCAGGCTTGCAGTCTGCTCATTTATTCATTTGCTCGTTTTCCCGCTTGGCAAGAAAGGTTCCTCTTCGCGATTCGTCTTTGTCATCCACCTTTTCTGCCATTTATTTGTTCGCTCAATCGTTCGCTCATTCGCGAGTGCTTCTGTTCTGCCGTTGGCCGCTTGATCATTTTTTTCCCTTGTTCGCAGTTCAACGTCCGTTCCTTGTTCGTTCGCTTGTTCGCACCATGTTTCTGTTTGAAGCGGTCGGGCTGTGGGAGAGTCCAAAGGGACTACTCAGAGTAGAAGGCGGGTGCAAGGCTCCGGAGCAGTGGGAGCCTTTGTAGTGTTTGTATTTCTTTTGCTAGCCTCATCGTTTGCAGTGGAAAGGTCGACTTCTGTGGATGAGGTTAGAAGAGAGCAGGCATGTGTGGTGATTGGTGGAAGGATAGGAGGATGCTTTTTCATATTTGATTTATACACTAGTGTTCGCCGTTTGGTTGGTGAGTGGAGCATCATACCATCGCGTTGTGTGTTGAATGAGGGAGAATTTCCTTCCTCACTTTTGGTCTAGCAGAGTTTTTCGGGTGCTTTGGTCATCGCAGTTGGGATCATAGCTTATCACTCGTTCTTTCCAATTGTTGTTTCGGGTTGTCGAAGTTTATTAGAGTGAAGGTGAATGATGAAGCTGGGGGCGTAAGCACTGGAGAAGGAGTGGAAGGTGACAAAAGGTGGGAGCGCAACCGCAGTTCCGCGCCTACTATGTAACCATATGGGGCTTCCCATTTCATGTAAGTTATTTACCCAGCTCCGAGAAGCGTTATTCGCAGCGACTATTAGAGATATTGTTGGAAAGGTCGAGTAATTGTTGGTGGAAGGGTATTAGCGCCCGCACCATTCCCGAATCTAGTAACCTCCTCCATCAGCCCTCTAGCAGTTGTGAGAACCGGGGGACGGATCCCGGTGCGTTTGTGGTACTCACGATCTGGCGAACTGCGCGGGCAAGTGCTGTCGACGGTGGGGCCAGCTGGAGGTGGTAGCTTGGAAAATTGGTGTTTGTTGGGTAATGTTTTATGACCTTGGTGAATGTAGTTATCAGCGCAAGGAAGGGGTGGCGCCGGTAATAGGTACTATGCCCTCCCATTGGGTACCCTGATTGACTGTTGAACCAACCCGCTGAAAGGGGGACTACCCATCCACTTTCGAACGCTTTCCCCGTCCTCCAATGTTATTTTAGGCAGTAGGAATAGTCCCCTGTAATTTGTGTCAACATGCTCTAGGGCCTCTAACACCAAGGTTTGGATCTCATCTATGCTTTCTATTGGCCTTTAACTTGTGAGGCTGCCTTTGGGCTCTGGGGGAAGGTATCACACTGGGTTTCTGGGGTGAGGAAGAGTGGAACAGCAGTCCTGGGAGCCGGGTGTGCGTCTCGGCCCCCACGAATTGTGATTAAGTTGGGTTTAGTGGGTGAAAAGTCCGTGTTTTTCACTCGCAACATGGTGTATGAGCACTGGAAAGGCCATTCCGGGGCGCCAGGAATTTGATAAGTCAGCTCATGGTTTTTGTGCTTATATAATCACAGATTACCCAGCCTACCAGTTAATCTTGGTGTGTGATTGCTTTTCTTTGTGGCATCCTATCCACCTCATCCACAACTCCCGGTTCATGAACACATTCATTCCTTCTACCTTGGCGCAAGACCTTCCCCGTTTTCACCAAAGCATGTCGATGACAGGTGAAGATAGTCAATCAGGTACGGCGCCTGCCGATCACTCAGGATGGCGTGATACTTTCATCTATGCTTCCGACAACCGTACCACTATTCTCGGAGGCCTCTGGGCCTCTAAGGGCATTACTAACGCTAATCTCTATTCCATGTTGGAGATTCTCTGTTTTTTTACCGATACTTACGCTCTAAGTGATGATCACGAACAGTTGGTTGAGAGGGATGGGGAACAGCTTCAACCGGGCAATTACTATATTGTCACTAGTGGTGGGTTTCTTCTCTGCTTCCATCATTGGCCATTACTCACCGCGAACAGGTTCTATCCGTGTCACCGATGAAGTCCCGCTAACTCGTGCGCCCTGGCCACCGTCCGGGACTCGCGTTATGTCGTTTCGCGATGCTGTGCGCCTGCGGGATCGGGGATGCGTCATAACAGGCAGCCGGGCAGTACTTGGTCATGTTGGCAGGTGGAGGGGCTTCGAAGCCACTCATCTCTTTCCTTTGGCATATGAGAAGCAGTGGAATGATTGTAACTACGGTCGTTTTATCACCATTCTCCCTGCTATTGAGTCCGACGGATCCATCAACTCGGTCCAGAATGGGATCTTATTCAGGAGCGATATTCACCAATTCTTTGATTCCTATGATTTCACAATTAACCCCGATGTACGAATGGCTAGATATTCAAGATTTCACAGCTAATAATTTCGCAGGATAACTACAAGATAGTGAGTTTTTCACCTGATCTCCTGGACTATGACATCGCCGGTCGTCATCTTGACCAATCGTTTATCGATAATCCACTTCGGCCGGTTGATGAACTGCTACGCTGGCACTTTCGTCAGGCAGTCCTCGTTAATGTGAAGGGTACTGGAGCGCCTTCTTTTGAAACTGATTTCCCGCCTGGCTCAGACATGATGGGCGAGATTCGGAGAGGACCAAAAGCTGCTGAGAGAATGGAGTTTGAGCTATTTAGCCGTTTGAACGCAATGGGGGGTCGCTCTTGAGGCAAGAGTAAGTGGCTGAGCGATGTGTATCTCTGGAACTGCAATACTTTGTATCAAGGGGTTTAGCACTAATGTTCGTTCATAAATTCCCTTTGTAATCGGGCGCACTCGGAGGTCCTATGTTAAGCCACATCTGTAATTAGAACCCTTTGAATAGAGCATGGTTGTTGTCTTGTTCAAATGGGATGGATTGTTGGATGGGTGTCATTTGGAACCTTTCCTCCCAATAATATATTATCCTTGCTTGCCGACCTGGGTCCTCGGGAAAATCCCCACCAACCTGCCAGCACTACTCGACTCCCGGCCCCCGCGATGCAAGGCTCAATTGATCACAAAGACTACAAATGAGTCCCTCCATCCCGGCCCAATTCCTATGCACATCGAAATTTATGACATTCACTGCACTGGGCGCGAGGCGCAGCAGGGTAGGCTTAGACATCCGATATGTTATCTACTTATTCCGTAAATGGTTTCCCCGAAGACTGATGAATGCTGTGCATAGTTAGGAGAATGCTACGGAGTTGAGCTAGTGTAACATTTGCACAAGTTCCGGTAACATTGTACAGCTTACAGAGATGCTTGAATAATGTTTTGATCAGTAGAATTGATTGTTTGATTTGACACCGGTTCTATTTAGAGTCCGGTACTATGTTTAGTTATTACTTTATTTGGTTTCAGAATGCTGTGCGCTCGGAACTCCGGGGGGAGTGGTCATGCGTGCTGGCGGTGAGAGTGCGGCTGAGAGAGTTCCGGTACGATCTCAGTATTCTGGTGAGAAGTGGAGGCAGCGGCAAAGATAGGGATTACGGGTTTCTCTGACTCAGAGGTTGGCGGTGGATTCATATATTTAAGAATCAGCTTTCGTGACTAGCAGGAAAACCAGACTTCAGACAGACGCGCAGTTAAGAATATACTGGGTTGAGCGGCGACGGCCGTAGTTCCTCCCCTTTCTCTTGCTAATCGCCGGCCATCCAAGGACTCTTACTGCTTCCTCTGCCAAAGCCTCTCCTAGACAACAACAATAGCAGGAGCCTCCTCAGGCGGGGAGACTGGTCGCAACCCGGTGTGGATTTTATCTGTGTGCGGCGGTGCCAAGCCGCCCACTTTCCCGAAATGGAACCGCATCAAATGTTTTCTAATCGTGTTGCTTCCAATTTGTTGCAGATCTGTCCTAACACTGAATTGAAAATTAAAACTATTTACACAAGTAATTATATGTATGATACATAGTTGCATCATAGGTGGATTGGCTGTGCGGGAGTACTGTACAGTTTTTGCCAAGCCTACTTGGAATGGGATACACAAAGGTGTTGCCATGTGGCGTTGTGAATGGCGGGCCCCTGGCGTGTCGAGGAGCCTCCATCACCGACCGGGCTTTACGTTTAGTACTCGTACACAGTTTTTGAACCGCGGTTGTAGGAATTTCGTGAGTAGCTCGCTGCTCCATGCGTTGAATCCACCACATCGATTTCACAGCGCACCCACAGCAGGTATCTATCTCTCACGGAAGCGGATATGATTGCTCGTGACTTTCGCCTATAGCTGTGGTAGATATCCGCACCTGACGTTCTTCGGGAAACACGGCTGCTTTCCCAAGCCCACAAACGGTGAAAGGGTGGTTCGATGATAGATGGCAATCCTCACTGACCTGTTCAGGAGGGTTCTTATAGCATTCCGAAT
Source organism: Tuber umbilicatum (assembly GCA_003313605.1). Taxonomy (NCBI): domain Eukaryota; kingdom Fungi; phylum Ascomycota; class Pezizomycetes; order Pezizales; family Tuberaceae; genus Tuber; species Tuber umbilicatum. The sequence goes on along the minus strand of QLOI01000034.1, from coordinate 18,169 downwards.
TCGTGGCCCGCCGTTGTAAATTAAAGGAGGGGGAATAGTTCTTTTTCTTCTTCTTTTCGATAATTCCCATCTCCTCCTTTTCCCCTTCCCTCCCGCCACACCGCCGGCCACAGACCCCACGCCTGTCACCAAGGGGCCCGTGACACGGTCCGCGACGGAGCCAGATCACACCACTTGGTAGAGGGTCTAATTTGCACTACAGCCTTTCCGTGCATCTCTAAAGTCTTCAGCGCCCCAGTTTCCAAAGGCAGGATTACGGTATCGTACTTGATTCGCGTGCCCAGCCCGATTTATGGATGTTCAATAATAACACCGCATGAGAGGGGGTGAAACTCACGGGTCTCTTGATAACTGCGCGGGGTCAATTTGGTGAGGTATACAGAGCAAGATTTGGAATGCCGGTATATTCACTTCTATTCAGGAGCAACGAAGAGGGGGTACTAATAATGAGTAGAGATTGGTATTGTCCAAGGAACTAATGAGCGAATATATCGATCTGAGATAGTTGTGAGCAAATGGGGGGGGAACAGGTCGAGAAAGAGAAGGACAACATGAAAAATGCGAGAAATCGGCTATCAGTTGATTCTCCCAACGATTTATAACAGTTCTTATTCGAAGTTGGTATCCAGAACCTGCACGTACTGCCGACCTATTCCATCCACGATCTTCCAGGAAGGCATATGATAGTGCGACACAGCGAAGTGTCTCATCGAAGACGCTGAACTACTAGCAACAGTACTAGTGCGACTCAACAGATTTGCTCCTTGACGCCTCGACCGCTGAACCAGCCAGGCAATTCACCCAGTATTAACGTGGGAACAGGTCCTCATCTTGCTGCCAGGTTGGTTTGGGTTATCTCCCCCTTTTTTCGTCCGAGTTTAAGGACAACTATCAAATTCCGTTATTATTAATTGATTAATTTAGGGGGTGGATACACCCACGAGAGAGAATGAGCTATTGGCGCTTATCCCTGATAGGTAACGGCGAGGTCACTTCGTGTTCCAGGGAGTGGTCGCTGACTAGATATCAATGATGAAAACGAAAAGAGGTTTATTTTGTGTGCGAGAGTGACTAGGTTTGAACGACATCATGCATTGAAAGGGTATAACGTGAGAGTGCTACAATATTCCTGATGTATGGTAGCTCAGCTTAAGGTGTTGTCTCCCACCTTCAAGTCCATCGTCGCCAATACGGTATCTTTGCTGTATGTGTTGAAAAGTGCCGCACGCATATGGCCGTGAAGGCTTACGTATGCACTGATGAGGACACGCAAGCCCGGAAATTTTTCTCTTGTTCACTTTGTTCTCTCTTAGCCGCGACCTTTCCTTCTTTCCTACTCTAACTCTTACCTTCCCTTCTCTTTAGAACACATACAAGATAGGTCATAGCCTCAATCACCGCTTGAGAGAACCTCAGCACATTTACTTGTGCTGCTCCGCACCACTGCGTAAAACCCTCTTCACCGATCATTTCCTGGGCACCCGTTGTTTTCGGCAGTGTGTATCTTTGTGCCAGCCGAGTGATACTCTGTGATGCCGAGGTATCCTTAAAATAGATGTGGGTTAAGTTATTCGTACAATCGTCAGCGTAAATGCAACCGGGGGTGAAAGGGAAGTGGGAGAGAACATGTGTTCAATTTAGGTTTAGAGCACCATGTTTCTGTACTGTTTGCTTGTTTGCATTTAGCGGAGAAGGGGTTAGGAGAGTTTCGTGGTTTTGTTATGGCTTTTTGCCTGAGTTGCGGCGGTGGGCATAACACCCACGATTGTGAATTTAATTTGTGGGGGTCGGTTATCCCTGTTTCACAGGGGGGGATGACGTGGCCCCTTTTGTGGCTGAGGTGGTGTTATCGGAGGTGCCTGACCCTTTGGGGGGTGAGCCTTCAACTACTTGGACATTGGTGAAGGGGAGGGTGAGGAAGAGGTTTGTGGAAAGGAAGAAGCGGTTGTTGAAGAGGAAGCAGGAAAAGGAGCCATTGGTTGACGGTATAGCAGTTTGGAGGGCGGGAGTGTTAGCGTGGAGAGGGGGGGAGTGGGTTGTTTGTGCATAATTTATCACTCGTGTGGATAGCGGATGTATTTAACACAGCAACGTAGGAATTTTGAGAGGCTAGCGCTTATGAGGAGGTGGTTTTAAAGTGAGCTGTGGTGGGATATCGCATGGGGTTAAGTTGTAGGTGTGGTGGTGGTGAGAATGTGTTATATCACACCGCCGGCGATTCCCATGGGGCGAGATGAAGGCGTTAAATCGGTAGGAAGTCTCTGTATCTGAGCCTTGGGAGCTCGCTCCTACTTGGAGAGTTCTCCAGGATAACCGGACTCCATATAATATGGTGTTGAATAAGTGAAGCCTCCCTGTTGAATATCGTGGGTTGTGCGCAGTGTTTGATAGCATGGGTTGCATACCGTACGGCAGAATGGCTAGGGCTTAGTCATCCTGCTACAGAACAAATAGGTGTAGCGAGCTTCTTGCCTCTTGTTCCTTTTTTTCCTTTCTTCTGAACACACACATATGGAAGTGGGCATCCTATTCCTCATTAGAATTTTGATACAAAACAATCAATCTGCTTCCTTCCATTGTGAATCTTACTGTATCTCAGTTCTGGTGATATGACCAAATATTTACGCAAAGTTAGCGACACCGTTCAACGCGTCTGTTTATCCGAGTTTTACGGCGGGCTATGGTGTAGAACCGACTACACTACGAATTTATTTCTAGCTAAGGAAGGGTACTTTCTAGAACTGGTAATTTTCTTGACCAGATCACTTGGGCACAGCGCCCGACGGACTAAGTGATAGCCACCAGGTCAATACGGTACTCGTACTCGGGTACGGTACATGACATGAGCTGATATCTTTCGTTGAGCTGTTATGGCACATCGTACGGTAGACGTGCTGCAAGATTTTGGAACTGCGTTCAATTACATAATCGGCAGGAACTTTAGCACCGGTAATCCTCCATTCCATTCCCTCCTCCGTTTATTTCTTCCCCCCCTCCATTTTCCTGCATCCTCTCACCAAAAATCTTCAGGTGACTAAATCTATTGGCTTCCCCCCCGCTCACTCTCTATCCCATAAAACTCTCCACATACCGGTACACTGACTATAAAAGACAGGTTTTCTCCAGCATGAGTTCAAGCCGCTCACACCTTCGGAAATTTTACAATTTTATGATCCTGCCAAACCTGGCAGCGATGCCCTTGGGGGATTCATCCAGAATGGATCGGTTACCGAAGCGAATTTCCTTTAGATGCTTGGGATCGTTCTGGTCGTGGCAGCTCCTATACGTGTTCAACATCGAATTTCAGGGCATGTCGTATCGGCGATCAACAGCCGCCTGGCAATTGGGACGTATGATATTTATTGTGACTGTAGGTAATTGCCCCTGCTCATGGAAAGGTAATAATTAACTTGGTTGCAGCTCCCGTTCAATTGAGCGATGAGCCGTGGATACATCGAGTTATCTCGTACAATGTCTCTGGCCGAGAAGACGCCTTTCGCGACAGAATTCGAGCGCGAGATGGAAGATGTGTGATTTCGGGTGTGATAAATATGAATGCTCCATTTCAGTGGGCGAGTTTCGAAGCATCACATGTTTTTCCGCTAGGAAGCGAGAATCTCTGGATCAAGTGGGATCATGGGCAGTACATCACGGACATGGATGACACTGTTGGTGTCTCGAAGATCAATTCGTGCCAGAACGGGTTTATGCTCCGTCAACACATCCACGGCCTATTTGATCAATACCTATTATCAGTGAATCCAGATGTGGGCCCCTTACTATATAATTCACTATCCCTGGGCGATGCTGATTATTTCGGATAGGATAATTATAAAGTTACTGTGTTTGATAATAATATATACGGTGTGGATGGCAGAACGCGGGATCCGCATCGTGTTTTGGATCAGCTTTTGCGGTGGCACTTCCGACAGTCCATGTTTGCGAACGTGAGAGGAGCGGGCGAGCCGGTCTTTGAGTGTGACTTCCCCCCGGGGACCGACATGATGGGAGAGTTCCAGAGAGGACCGTACGCAAAGGAGAGGCTAGAGTTGGAAGTGGCGGTTAGATTGAGGGGATTGGCGTAGAGCGGTCAATGGCAAATGTACTGTATTGACTAAAAATGTATTTGAGGATGGGGTCCTACTCGCTTTACCTCATGAAAACGGGGTGTAAATTCGTACCAGGCCCAGGCCGGTATCACATCGAAGTGACCTGTGTACCTACAGCCTACCAACAGGCGGACCTAACCCCTTACGAACACTGCTCTGAGCTCGTAATCTAGTGACCCTAAACAGTACAGTCGCACCCCGCTGTCCCTGATGGTCAAAATCCAAGGAATGTGGTGGGTGTAGCAGATTATCCGGACAGCAGGTTCGGTTTTGGTGCAAGAAAGTTTGGATTCAGGAGGCTTCATTTGAGGCAGAATAAAATCCGGTACAACTCGGTGCGACTGTGCAATGCTAGTCCGCTACGATAGAAGGGATGGTGCCAGCATTGAATTCAGTGGAGCAACTGCCAGCACGTGCCACAGCTCATCCACCATGAGTGGCCGCTGCGCATTACTAATCCACATTAGTACTGCTATACCAGGTCTCGACTTATCCCCACCCTGCTCCTTTATCCCTCTTTTCGTTGTACCATAAGCATCCCCCAAACCCGACCCCTCTGTTATTTTGCTAAGCTCTTCCTGTCTCAGATGGATTCCCGATTCTTGAAGGATTGCTTCCGTGTTTAGGGAAACTTGTAGTAGCTTAGGCATATCTATTAGAGAAAAATGTGCCGTGGAAATTCCGGTACCATTGCCCTATGTATGATACGTTTCCAACATATTTTCGGGAACCCCGTCCAGCATGTTCATAATAATATTATGATAAATACTTTGTGGGGTATAAGCGCTGCACTTAGGGAAAACTCAAAACAAATTAAATAGAGCAAGAACGCAGCTATTAGAACTCATACAGACAAGGTATCCGTGTATTCGCGCTCTACTCAACTGATCATGTTTGTTATGCATGGTGGTCCCATCTGATTGTAGAGAAGGAAGGATGAGCTGCCGGAGAGAACAGGGAAGCCACCATCTGGCTCGTGTGGGAAGGCTCTACCGGTGGTGAGGGAGAGGAGCTGATTGTAGGCAGGTGTCGCCGAGGCCCTTGGACGATACTCTGTTTATTCCTCGAGTGGAGTGCTGGATATCTATTGCGGAAACCGACACTACAAGCCGGGTGCCCTGGTTGAGAAGAATAAGGCTTAGCCGAGTAAACCCTACAATCTGATCATTGCTACAAGCAGAATCCTCCTGATAGGGAAGTCGCTTTTCCGCCGCCCGACAATTGAACAACTCTGGCAGCACCTAAATCAGAATGGGGGCATCATTTCGATCTGTGGAATGGACACGACGATGGACTTCGGGGCCGTTGCCTACGCCCGCTTCACCATCCTAGATGACTGCATCAAGGACATTAGTGAAGCTTTTCAACCCCCCCCCCGCCAACCAAGAATGCCAGTGGCTTCGCCAACGCCCTATGCAAATAAAACCCAGCGCTGTAATCACCCTGTGCACGAACCAAGAGCTATGCCCTTGTTCCCCTCTGGCCCCGCAGATGGCATTAGCCGCAAAGACTACTGCCGCCTCCCCCAGCACTATGAGCACCCCGGCTATCTGCAGAGGCTCATGGATGAGTCATCCCCCCCAAAAAAGTATGAAGATCTAGAGTACTCATATGTCACCTTCCGTCTCGGTATCGACCACCCCGCCGACACGAAGAACAAGATTAATCCAACAATCGACGACTTTGGCATAACCCCCTCTGACGGCGAACCCAACACACCAATTCAGAGCCCATACACAATGCAACAACTCTGCAATTACAGTTTGGCCCTCCTGTGCGTTGTGCTCCTACACATGAAACGCGGCTCGCACATTATACTCGACTTATACACTCCGACGGGCTCCATCGAACACCGGGAGCTTCTCAAGAGCCTCGGGAGACTGGAGTACAGAGACGCGAGGAATAGAGGGTGGGGTGATCTCTGGGCGCTTGGAGCGGAAGCTTGCATAAGCCGGAACATAGAGTTCTGTGGGAGCAGCAGGAAGACTATGTCAAAGTTAGTCGCCATCAGGGACCCCGTGAGGGCTATTGTCAAGGATAAGATGACTACCTTTCTGGGGGCGAAGAAGGTGGCAAGGCTTTTGAGGAAGCGATATGCTAAGGAGAAGAATCTCGAAATGGTTAGGATGCACATAGAGAAGGAGGAAAAGGGGCTACAGGAGAAGGCAATGGCGGGGAAGGGGAACAGGGGGAAGCTCGGGCAAACGGTTAGGGTGCGTAGAGATAGGAGGGGAATGATGCAGCTGCGGGTGCGAACATGGAGAATGGGGTAGGAGGGTGCAATCGCAGTTTTGCGCTTGCAATGTAACCATATTTTCATATCCGGAGCGTAGGCCGCTAGTGGGTGGGGTGTATATATGGGCTTCTCAATCTTTGTAAATTAGCCCCAAAAAGTGTTAACTGCAGCAGCTATTGGTGGTATTATTCGAAAAAGTCAAGTGATTATTGGTGAAAGGATACCACCAACCCTACCACTCCTGGATCCAATAACCGCTTCCATCACTTGCCCAGCATTTGTGAGAACGGGGGACATATACTGGTGAGTTGGCACTCCAGAGCAGTGTGTAGCAAATGCTGTCGACTGTGGGGCCGGCTGGAGATGGTAGCTTTGTCAATCAACCGCTAAGGGTTGGAATATTGTTGTTGCGTTCTGTCCTTCAGGGTACTCTATAATAATATTATTATTAAATTTTACGGGTTTTCCATAATATTATATTCCTCTGTTTGGCTGATACAAGCCTGCTGTTGCCTACCCGGCCGGAGCCAGTACAGTATCTTCACGATATGTGGCTTAGAATAGAGGTGTTTGTCAAGTGATGTTTTGTGATTTTAAGGTATATAGTTATCAACGTAAGGATGGGTGACACTGGTAATAGATACTGCACCTTCCTATAGTATATCCAAACTCATTGCTGAATAAACCTGATGAGTGAAAGACTATCTGTCAGCTTCTGAATGCTTTCCTCAGCCTCAAATATTATTCTAGGCAGTAGGAATGGTCGACTGTAATTTTTGTCAACATGCTCCAGGACCTCACATACCAGGGTGTGGATCTTGTTCATATTTTCTATTAGGCACTAACTTACAGTATTGCCTTGTGGCTCTGGAAGAACGTGCTGTCTCTCGGAGGTGCAAAGTAGAGAGCAGTACAGGAAGGGGAGGTGTGCAGCTTGGCCCCTATGGATAGTGGCTAAGTTGGGTTTAATGGGTGAGAAGTCATTGTTTTTCATTTCCAATATGGTGTAGAACCAACTACACCACGAAACCTCTCATAATATTATGCCACATGACAATACCATTTGTTTGAGGTTGCTTGTGCAAATCTTCTGTCCCTTGTCCCAGGAAACTACACCCCCCCCACCCTGAACCCTGTTGCCATATGTCATATCCAGCCGAACGCTGGTGATATTCCCTACTGCTCTTGGACTATACTGTACTGTAAACTCACGATAAGTCCGCCATCGCCTATCTCAGACAAAATACCCTGAGAAGGAACAGTGCCTTCCAGACAAGTTATAGCTTAGGCGAGCTGAATCTGGTAGATATTAATGAGTATTTGCAATTCTTTTAACCTGCTCGGCTAGGCCTGTCACAGTGGCTGAGTGTCGTAATTCCTATCGTGCACGCCACCTTGCGGCGCGCCAAGCCCCCAATCCCTGCAGGTGGATTTATTGAGAGTTGACTGTTTCTCGTAAGCGTGACTTTGTAACAGTATGCAGTGTAATCAGTGATAGATGAGAATGCTAAAGGGAGGTATTATTGATCCTGTTATGAGAGGTGGACACAACTATCATACTCAAGTTCTAATATCTCTAGTGAGAAGAAAAAGAAAGTCATGCCTATACTACCCGGCAGTGTGCGCCAAGCCCTAGACCTAAAAAGAAAACAAAAGAGCCAGAAACACTATCATACAACGACTAGTGTTCAAATCATATGTCACCCCACATCGAGTCTCTCCTCTGTGCCTGCACCACACCGGATTCTTTACACTCTGGCCCTCTCTCTCTGCCAATCATTTTTCATCTCCACTCACGCATACACCATGCCACGTTCCTGTGATACTCCCGAGGACAAAAGTCCTACCGAAGATCAGATGATTCTCAGGGGAAGAGGTTTCTTGGGTCAGGGCTGGTATAGTCCTTGGGCTTCCCATGGTTGATACTTCTGCTATAAATTTACTCGCCTTATACTAATAAACTTGGTGCGCAAACCCTTGTCTTTCTACTCTGAATATGCCGCGACTAACGGCCAATACAAGGAGCTTGTCGACAACCTGCTTGCGTCAGGACAAGAAGCAAAAATCCTCTCTTCAAATAAGAAGCGACGTGATCAAAGCCTTTCCAAGGTGTAGCGTGAGCAATTTTTCCAAGTTGCGCACCAACCAACGTTTTGGCTACTTTGATAGAACCATATATATTGCTGTCTTAGATTCGATCGATGCGAACGGACTACTCTTCCTCCGACCCCGCCGATTTGGAAAATCACTTACTCTAAGCATGCTTGAGCATTTTCATAGTGTACAACACTGAGGCCAATATGATGAACTCTTCAAGGTTTGCTAGTACTATCCAACATCCACCAGCTGTATTGATGGCTCACTTTGCGGGATATAGAGTCTTGATGTCGATCAGGACATGAAGGAGAATAAAATCATGCCAGGTGAATACATAATCCTGAAATTTAATTTTGCAGAAGTGGGACATGTACAAGATCTGAAAGAGGCAGCTCAGGGACCAGCTGCCAATATCATTTGGAGTATAGAGGGGTTCTATAGCGCTTACTATGATTACCTCAAGGGTGTAACCGTTATAGGTTACTATTGTTTTAAGGCCTACAGATTGTTTTAAGGCCTACAGATTGTTAAGGCAAAGGACCAGGCTAACGGGCCTGGTGAGGTATTTGTTTTATGTTAATTGTTTAAGGCATCGATTGATGCCTTGTTATTTGATTTTGTTATAAGGCTACTGGATAGCCTTTAAAGAATTTAAAGACTGCGATCCTCATGGACTTAGAGGAGCAGACATCGACTGAGATAGTTCAAATATACTTAGTTGAGCAGTTACTTCAGTTCAGTTCACAATTCCCCAGCAGCTTGCAAGTCCGGGACTTTGGCAAGTTGGCGATATAGTAATTGATACCTACCGCTTAACACTCTATTGAAGCCTCCGTTAGCTATACCTCACTTAAAGTCCCGCTGTTTGGGATCTGAGTATAGCTATCGTTATCCCACACCGCATCGCTCCCTAACCAGTGTTCTTACAACACTAGGGGACGTGTTACATTTTTTTAACTTCAACAAGTAAGTTGAATAAAGAAGTATAAGGCAGAGGAACGTACCCTCAGGCCTACCAATCAGCCAGAATAGACGACAGTCTGACCACACGGTCTGGCAGAAGAATCCCCAGAGAGGGGCTCGGGCAAAGCAGCAAGCGCAGCAAAGAACAAGACACTCTAGAGACTTCAACCAAGGAAGAATCTGGTTCAGCAGAGGAACCGCCTGAAGGAAACACAGGTAGTTCAGAGAGCTCCAGTAACTTGGACAGCATGTCAGGGACGGGCACTGGAAGAGGCAAGGCATCGGAAGACCCTGGAAAGGGGGCCGACGATGCCTCAACAACAAATACGGCGAAACTCAGTATAAAGATCCCAACACCAAAGCGATTCACAGGAGAAGGGAAAGACCTAGAACCTGAATCCTTTGATCGATGGTACAAAGCCACACATCTGTTCCTAAGGCTAAACGGAATCGATTCCAATGCACCTGGGAATGGAAACTACTGGATCTTATACACTGAAGGACGGGCAAACGAAGCAGCCTTTCAGGCAGTAGAACACTATGGTCAGAATATTACAAGAAACCAACTTGTTGATTGGTTAAGAAAGCGATTGCAATCATCCAGACAAAAGGACATGTTGTATGACAAGTTCCATGAGGTAGAACAGGTGGTAAATGGAGAGGTACTACCTATATCCGCTGTTGTTACAGACCTCATGATGTACCGTTCAAGTCTACCAGAAGACAAGATATCAGAATATGCCTTTTTACAGAAATTCTTCAAATGCATGCACACAAGGCTTAGGCAGGTGGCAGAGCCATGGTTTGACGAAGACGAAACGATCCTATCCCTCATTGCTTATTGCGAAAAACAGGACAACATCCTTCGAGAAACAGGAGCCTATAAGAATGTCAGTTCAAAGCAGCACTCGGAGAAACAAAACAAGGATGCGGGTTCTAAGAAGAACTTCACTGGCAAGAACTCCTGGAAACAAGAAGATAAAACCCAGGAGAAGAAGAAGGACTCTCAGGATACCAAGAAAAAGAAGGGAGCATGGTTCAACTGTCGAAACACAGGACACATAGCATTAAATTGTCCTGACAAAAAGGATAAGAACAAGAAGACGCCGATCAAAAAGGAAGCCTCTGTAAACAGAACATAGAAAGCCAGCGACACAGAGGACGTCTACGTCAACTCCGTGGAAATAGAATCGTTTGCAGCAGCAAGACATACCACACCTAAGGCACTGTCACTCTTTTTGGCACTTGAAGGAACTATAAAGATTAATGGGAAGGACGCAAGAGTACTTTTTGATACCGGCGTAATCGGAGCTGATAGACTCAGCACAGCGTTTGTTACAACCCATGGCATACCATGTCAGGAACAAGATACTCCTACTACCATCCATATGGCAATGAAAGGATCACAATCAACAGCAATAAAAGAATGTTATGTGGATATCACTATTGGAAACATGCATACAACAGGAAACCCAACGATGGTAGGAAACCTAGCACAATACGATGCACTTATTGGAATGCCATTCCTTTCACAGAATAACGCTACCATTGGTTGTGGGAAATTATCCATACACTTTCCAGACCATAAGGTCCGAGTACACTGCAAACCTACAAGTTCAATGGTCCGAACAGCGGTAATCAGTACAGACAATATCATTGATCAATACCCAAAGGTTTTCCCAGAGAAAATCCCAGAAAGATTACCACCATTAAGGAAGATAAACCATCGAATCCGATTGAAGAACCCTGACAATCAGAAAACCCTACCAACCTACTCAGTACCTGAGAAATACGAGATTAGACTGAAGGATTGGATTGACCAAAAACTCAGAGAAGGAGTCATCGAAAGAGCAGAGGTACCAGGAGTGGCACCAATGTTTGTATCAGTACAGGGAAAGACCGACGGAAGAATAAGGCCGTTGGTAGACCTATCAGCTAGGAACGAAGTTACCAAAAAGGACGATGAACCAATCCCAAATCAGAGAAGACTACTGAACGCTCTAGGTAGAGCGCGGTACAGAAGCAAGATAGACTTAAGCGACGCCTATTTTCAAACCAGGGTTGATCCTGAAGATGAGAAATACAACAGTTTTGAGACACTGTTTGGCGGGTTCATTAGCAAAGTCATGCTCCAGGGAGACATGAATGCACCATGAACATTTATGAGAATAATGTCAGATTTGTTTGCTGATTTCTTAGGAGAATTCCTATGGGTATATATCGATGATATTCTCATATTCTCAGATACTGAAGAGGATTACCTGCGACACATAAAAGCCGTATGTGACAAGCTACAAGAAGCGGAATTCTTTGCAAGTAGGAAGAAATCGGATTTCTTTGCAAAGGAACTATGAGTCTTAGAACACCTGATAGACGATGAGGGACTACATCCCTCTCCAGAAAAGATACAGAAAATCGAGGAATGGTCAACACCCAAGGATCAGAAACAACTACGCGAGTTTCTAGGCCTGGTGAATTATATTAGCCAGTTCCTACCGCATATTGCAACCATTACAGCACCGCTTACAGACTTAACCGGTAAAGGAGAATGGGACTAGACGACAACACATGATCAGAGTATGAAGAATGTGATGGAAGCAGTTAGAAACCACGAGGTCATGAGGCCAATAAATCACAAATCAGGCCAGACTATATGGTTGATAACTGATGCATCAGATTCTGGGGTAGGAGCGTGGGTAGGACAAGGCGATACTGCAGAAACTGCAAGGCTGGCCGCCCTACACAGCAGGAAATTCACAAACTCTCAGATGAACTATGGAACAACAGATAAGGAGGCGCTAGCTATTATTGATGCACTTGAGGCATTTAATCACATATTAGCAGGCCACGATTTTACGATCATTACAGACCATCAGCCTGTAGTATACCTTAGGACTACCAAGAACCCCTCCCGGAAACAACTCCGTTGGAGAACCCACCTAGGACGATACAATGCGAAGATCTGTTACAGGCCTGGGAAAGGAAACTATTTAGCTGATGCCCTTTCCCGCCTCTATGAGAGTTTTGATCCCAAACCAAACTACGCAACAGATCCTACAGACAAAGACGATTCTAGTTATAGCAATACTCAACAAATCGAAGCAAACATGTCCCGATTCGAACCCCTTTACATCAATGACGATCGCTCATCTGGTTCTGACTGTTCTATCAGAAAAGGGAACAGTTGGGGAGATGAAGTGGACCTTGTACCAAGCAGCGACGAAGAACTCAGCCATGCAGTCCTTCACTGGACGGCATGTCATGATGAATCATGTACCATTCATGAGGAAGAGAAACTCATGGACCGCGATATCATACCCGGAGTTACAATCAAAACAGCGTTAGATAGTACGGCTCTTGTTCAACAACCAAGACTTGACATGAGCGGAATAAAGAGACGACTAGCCACAGCGCTGGGATGCTCTGCCATCGACTTCACGAACTGTGAAGAGGATGATTGTCCGGTACACCATCCAGGTTACAATGTCAAACAACCCCTCTATTCAGCAGCAGCTACAACAGAACAACGACCTATACCTGTGATATCCCCTCCTACCCTCAGGCGGGAAAGTAGACGCCTCTATGAAGTGTTTGATGAAGACGAAGCAGAAACCGAAATATCACACTTTGATCTGGTCGAGGATGAACAGGATATCACCCAGGTAGTGGCAGAGATGAGTGGTCTCTGGAGAAGGCAGATGATAGAGGCATACAGAAAGGATGAGCTTTACAAGCTCTATACCGAAACCCAGAAGACAGCAGGAAGGAATCGGTTTCCTCATTATAAGATCAGAGATGGATTGCTATTTGCTACCACAAGATACGGGCATGATTGCCTGTACATTCCACATGGGCACGGAGTGAATGGATCAACGCTCTGGGAACTGGTCATTGCAGAAATCCATGGAAAGGGACATCATAGCGCTGAACGAAACCTTCGCTACGCCACAGAATGCTTGTTCTGGCCTGAAATGCGAAAGGACTTCCGCGACTATGTCCGCCAATGTGAACTTTGTCAAAGGAATAAGGAACGAAACTCACGACGTGAGGGGAACGCCCAGGAGATGCCGGTACCCTCCGAGATTTTTACCTCTTATGCTATCGACTTCACGGGACCTTTCAACAAGTCTGGAAACAACAAATATGATATAGTTCTTGTTGTTGTTGACCGAGCTGTCAGATTTACCTGGTTCATTCCAACACACTCCAATACCCAGGCAGAGGAAACCTTAATCCTACTTCAACACCATGTCTTTACACCTCACAGGGTACCAACATCCATCGTTAGTGATGCTGACCCTAAATCCATATCACGATTCTGGTCCCAGAGTATGTGGTTGATGGGAATAGAACATATTAAGGCAACGCCCGGCCATCATGAAACAAATGGCCAAGTGGAAAAGAAGATCAGACAACTCAAAACGGCACTCCGGAACGTGGTCAACAAGCGGCAGAATAATTGGTTATTAGTATTACCAGAACTGGCAGCCTATGAGAATGCAGGACACTCTAGCGTCTTGAATATGTCTCCTTACAAAGCGGTATATGGACGAGACTATCCTTTGCTAGCAACTATTGGAGTCCGGAATACGATGGTCCCCACCTCTGACGATTACCTAAATCGTCACCAAGAACTTAGAAATACGGCATATCAAGCGATCAAAGCAGCAAGATTCCGGAGTACTAGAGTACCGCAAAGAGAAGAAAGACCCACAAACCAATTCCGGTTGGAGGACGACTGATGGTCTTTGGAGATCAATTTGCAACGGAGTCTGGAAGGAGCAAGAAGCTGGAACCTTGCTGGCGAGGACTGTTTGAGGTACTAGAATACGACGAGCACACACAGAATTACACTGTGAAAATGGACGCAAAGATACACCGACGCAAAGAGGCAGTCTTCCACTGCTCAGTGGTTAGGAGATTCGAAGAGAATGACGATAATCGACTCCCAGGAAGAACCTATGTAAAACCAGCACCTATCTTGATCAAAGAAATCCAGGAATGGGAAGTGGAGGAGGTGCTGGATCACCCCCAGCGTTATGGAATCGATCAGTTCCTAGTGAAATGGAAAGACTACCCTAGCTCGGAGATCAGCTGGGAACCGGTGGATGGACTGGAAAATGCAATGGAGTTGGTACAGGCTTGGTGGACGGACCACTGTCCAGGAGACGAATTCCCGATCATCGTTGGCTTTACCGATACCACATTCATGCCCACGATCCTGGACAGAGGAGAATTCAATGACGCTGCTAGTATTGACGACAGGTTTGAGGAACCCTACTTTGAGAGCGATTATGACGACTCTGGGATATCTGATGATAATGGCGAACAGATTCGCTCTTGGATGTGAAGGGGATTGGTTATTTGTTTTTGTGGTATGAAATTGTGATTTTGTTTTGGGGATGTAACTGTTATAGGTTACTATTGTTTTAAGGCCTACAGATTGTTTTAAGGCCTACAGATTGTTAAGGCAGAGGACCAGGCTAACGGGCCTGGTGAGGTATTTGTTTTATGTTAATTGTTTAAGGCATCGATTGATGCCTCGTTATTTGATTTTGTTGTAAGGCTACTGGATAGCCGTTAAAGTATTTAAAGACTGCTATCCTCATGGACTTAGAGGAGCAGACATCTACTGAGATAGTTCAAATATACTTAGTTGAGCAGTTACTTCAGTTCAGTTCGCAATTCCCCAGCAGCTTGCAAGTCCGGGACTTGGCAAGCTGGCGATATAGTAATTGATACCTATCGCTTATCACTCTATTGAAGCCTCTGTTAGCTATACCTCACTTAAAGTCCTGCTGTTTGGGATCTGAGTATAGCTATCGTTAACCCACACCGCATTACTCCCTAACCAGTGTTCTTACAACACTAGGGGACGCATTACAAAGGGCCTGCCGGGCCAGTTGATATCCGAAAATAGTAACAGGAGAGATGCAATCTGCAGCTTGAGAAATCTGGTATGGATTGTAGACTACAATCTCCGGGCTGTGAGGTGTAGAGGAGATACAAATCATCTACTCCATAACATAAAAGGGGTAAGTCATAAATCAAGGCTATCTCGACAGTGTTAGTGTATTGCTAACTATTCCAAGATTTACCTACTAGCCGATGAATACGACGCCTTCACCAACGAGTATATGGATCCATACAATGTAGAATCCTGGGCAGGATCTGATGCATCCTCACTTGTTAAAGATTTCTGGGCCACTGTGAAAAGTATGGTGGATCTACCCTACTGCATTCAAAAGTGCTTCATCACTGGCATCTCCCTGTTATCGTTGGCCAATAATACCAGTAGGTTTAACATTACCGTGAATATGTCATTCAATAAAGAGGTGGCTGGACTTTGTGGCCCGAGCCGCGCTGATATTGAAGGGGCATTAGAGAGAATTTGCATATCCTAAGCCGATGTTGAGAGACATCTTGACAAGTTAACAAGATATGCTGATAGGTATCACTTCTGTTGTTATTGCAAGACTGAAACTGTATTCAACACGGATACAAGCTTGGAATATCTTCTGGCATGTTCCAGAACCACTTTGCTTGAATCCCTTGCCCGCTACACGTTTCGTACTAGCTAACTTATTGTAACAGGCGGTATTAACCGACGAGGATTTCGACATAGCCAACCCCCCAAACTCCGCGGTGTCGCAACGGTTCCTAGATGTTGCTGCATCCTCACCAGGGGCAGTCGCTTATGTCCAAAGTGCCCTCACACCACCACCTGATGAGGCAACACAGTATCACCTGATACATTATTCGGATTTGGTTGACAGATTCACTCTTGCGGATCTGCAGAGTAGGGCTCTTGGAGATGTTGAAGAAACTGCTTTCTGTACCTTGCTCCTATACTTTGGAGCGTTTACGTTCGACAAGGAAAATCCATCCAAATTCCTCACTATTCCAAACCACATAGTGGCAAAACGATTTGGTGCCTGTATTCTCTGTCGCTTTTCCTTGCTGGGCTCTATGCGAAATGCCGTCAAGTTTCTGGCATTAGATGGCAACATTATTGCCCCACTCAAGGGCTACTGAGAACTGATTATGGCCCGCGATATCAAACATGGTGGATATTCAATGACTGAGTATGATCATCGGGATAGCTTCCATATAGCTATCCTTGAGAACCCAGGGTTGGATCCTCAGGTGGAGTACCAGGTTACGAAGGTCAGTAGCACACCTTTCTCGCTCTGCCTGCCTCTTAATTTCTAATCAAGTATCATGAGGTGCAGCCTGGCCAAGGCTCCGGTCTAGCCAATCTCGTCGTTACATCCCCCAACCAATGTATAGTTACAGAATGGAAGACAATTCAAATTGAGTTTCTTGATCTTGGAGACTCTCTCACCTGGGATGGAAAGGCTGAGGCACTGGGTAAGCTTGGGGTCAACGGAATTTTGAAACTCAAATTCCACCGGCGGGAGAAATTCAGAAAGGGAACTATCCAGTCCTGGATAGAGAAGAAGGTTAAAGCTCAATTGAAGACCTATCTCCTCAGCCCTGAGGTTGGAGAGCTAGCTCAGAATCGTAGGTTACATGCACACCTTATCGTTGTTGTTGGGTCTCGCAAAATTTTACTCTGGGAAATGGATCAGAAAGGTAACTGGAGTGGCCAGCCTGTTTTGGCTGCGTAGATCATGTGATATAAAGCTATACCTTTGTTCTCCTCCACAACTCTTTCATTTTAAATGCTACAGTTAACGCTCTTGTAAATCCCGAGTACCAGTAGACAAGTGAAATTGGGGCTAGTGCTCGATTGATGTAGGATTGGAGGTGCTTTTTCGCCACAGTAAGTATAGTATTACCAGGTACTTACAGGCGAGGGAAGGCGATTACCTGGCGCTGCCGGCAACACAAAGATGCAACCAGGGATTGCACTTACCCACCTGCGCCAGAATCATAGTGAAAACGGTGGATAGTTCAGGGATGGGTCGTAATAATTAGATGATAGGGCTGGGGTTAGTGGATGATATTTGCATTTAGAGTTTCGGTTTTTCCTGTATTTTCTTGATTGCAGTATGCTAGCTAGTCAGTCACTCACTTTGAGAAATATATACAATATATTCTCCCCGCTCCCATGTTGTACTTTACCTACGTACAGGATACTACTGCGACCACCCAAGACTGTTGTATAGGCGGTCATGCATAATCACTGGCACGAAGTAGCCAACCAATGACTGACTCATCAGCTGCCTATTTGGGTTTAAGGGTGGATTTTGATCAATTTTGTACTGATTTTATGGTGTAGAACCAACTACACTACAAAACCACATCTATTATTCAGCTCCTATCATTACATCACTTGTGCCTAAAAAATCAATTTTCTGGGAAAAACCCTAGCGTTAGATTACCGAGTAAGGCTGCTAAGTAACCAAGACGCATTTCAGCCTTGTTTTGAATGTGAAGAGAAAGAAAAAAAGACTAAAACCTGGGAATGGGAGTTCGATCCCCATACATTCAGCGTACAAAAGGAAAGAGAGAAGGGACGCTGAAGACGGAAAGATAATGAATCCGATAAAATCCAATCTATGAGAACCACCTAAACACCGGCGGAACACAGAAGGGAAAACTGGGGGGAGAAAGAGGTTTTTTAAGTAGAAATAGAGACCCTTTCCCCCTCTACCCGCCCACCACCCCATGATATGAACACCCCTCCCTCCTACCCGCCTACTATCCCACGAAATAAAGCCCCGCCCTCCTCCATCCGTCTACCATCCCACTACATGAAACTCCCCCCCTTCACCCGTCCCCCACCCCATCATATGAA
>QLOI01000031.1:0-29644 GCA_003313605.1 Tuber umbilicatum | reverse complement strand
TCAATACTTCCTTAATATTCTTCGTAGCGAGGCTGCTACTTCAATACTACTATTCAGTAGTAATTCGTAGATATACGATCCTTATATTATTCTTAGGCCGTTGCCTACGTCACAACAGGATATGGACTTCCTAAGTCTAATATCCGTGACGCCAATATAAGGAGTAATTGGAACGTTGAGAGTCGCGAGCGATAAAGAAAGGTTTTCAAATTTGTAGTTAGGAAATAACAAAAATGGTTGCGTAAAGATCTAACTACTCTGTCCCAAGGTCCGTCTTATATAGACCTTTCCACAACCCGCTTATAAATCAAAACATAACTATGAGTCACAACTGTGACTCATACTCGCGTAACATCTTATAACTCCAATAAATCATTACGCAATAACAATATAACTATGAGTCGCAAGCGCGACTCATGTGAGAACATAAATCGTATGACCCAAACTGAGTCATTCACGTAATAAAAACCCATGACTCATAACCGTGAGTCATGTAAAATCCCACATGACCTAAAATCTGATCATGCGTGCAAAAGTAAAACAATATAACAAATAAAACCTTATGAAACCAGCTAAGTCATTCTAGAATCGTGACACCCCCTACGTAATCTTGCGTAACAAATATTTCTATGACTTTTCCCGGAACTTCGTATAACCTTTTACACTCAAGGTAGGGTAACTCCTAACCAAAAGCAGGGTAACCACTTCACCAAGGTAGGGTAACTATACTTCCTAAGGTTGGGTATATACCTGCCTTGGGTAGGGTAACTCGTCGGAACTCTCGGAGACCTTCCGAACTCACTGCGTAGACTTACCCTACCTACCCGGTATACCTTTCTAGTTCATAGTCTAAGCATTACCATTTGCTTAGTCCACCTGGTAATCCTTTGGTAGAGTTACTAGACTAGCCTAACCATAACCCTTCCGGGCTCCGGCATGGGATAAGACTAAGTCTACTGTAAGATCCTGCAGGGTCGTTACACTCATGGTTTGGGGGTGCTTTTGGGGTAAAAGAATAGATCCCCTGGTTCCTATTACTCAAAACCTTCATAAAACAAGGTATGTTAGACTTTTAAGAAGGTATCTTTTTCCTGTTATTCATCAAATGATTTCCTTGGGTATGCAACTTGAAGATATTCTTTTTCAGCAAGATAATGCTCCTGTTCACAAGGCATATAGTGTTATGGATTGGCTGGAGAGAAATGGTATTGAGGTTGTGGACCACCCCCCTTATTCCTCTGATTTAAATCCTATTGAGCATGTATGGGTTGAGCTTAAAAAGCGCTTGTACCGGCAGTATCCAAGGATTGGAGATACTCCAGGAGAAAAAGAGGTTGTTAGAAGAAGGCTTGCACATGTATTGCCATTGGTTTGGGAGACAATTTCTGAGGAGTCTTTTGAGAAGTTGTGGAAATCAATGCCTGGTAGAGTGGCTGCAGCTTTGGAAGCAAGGGGAGGTTATACAAAGTATTAGCTAGTTTAATTTATTATTTTATTACTCTAAAATTATTGAGGGTTGATTGTTGAGACAAGATGTGGTGGTTGTGTTGATCGTGAACTCATGCGCGCACGCACTCTAAGATGCCCGTTGACTCTCAGGCTGCCGTTGATCCCACCATTGCCCCACCACATGGCGCAACCGCAATTAAACTTTGTCTCAGATCACGAACACTTCTGCCGAGTGACTGTAGTATAATTAATATAACTAAGCTACCTCGCGGTCTTGGGCCATTTTTTGCAAGTATAGTGTTTTCCCTAGATTGTAAGTTATTGGCGTACCTTATTTTGAGTTTGACATAATTTACTGTACTGCACAGTACAGGTATTTGGAACTGGTGGCCGAGCGATTGCAAACTTGATAACTTACGGTCCAATTGTGGGATACTAGTAGCCATCGTAGCCGATACTCATTCACCAAGAGGTAATCCTATTTTCAAGAAGGTTGTTCACCCGTTATGGCTGTTTGGGTTGTTTATCCTTCTAGGCATTGAGCTAGCAATTACTCAAAATTTCTGTTGTAGAAATTATGAGAGCCCTCCAACTCCACGACGATGGCTGAGAGCCTAGGGCCCGGATTGGATGGCGGTTGCAATTTGCTTTTTGTATGGGAAACTAATATAAGATTGAGAGTGGCTTTTTATCACTATCATTATTTCTGGTATTGCACCAGGGAAATTCACCGACATAGCGCGTCACTTATGGGTGACAGCGCTGAGATTGTGAACTGAAATGCCAATTCCTGGTGCAAAGTGGGGGGGTGTCGACGAATCCTGCCACCAGAATCCGGAGAACGGCATGATTGGCTTGATTGATCCACGTCACCCATCAGCCTCACCCCTCACCCTAACGCTGTAAGAATATGCTACCTTTATCCTAATCAACGATTTTCATGTTCATTGAGCTCCAGAGTCCTTACTGGAACTCCCTGCCATTCGATTATTCCATGCGAGATATCTGGTATTCTTTTTCGCATCATACCGCAAGTTTGATCCTCGCTATTAATGCAGATGCCATTCATAACTAACACCAGGTGTTAGGGCGTTGCAGGCAAATTAGGCAGCCGGTTTTATTGAAAAACGCCCAAGAAGATCAGAAGGAAGCTGAGAAAGAAGATAGAATAGTACAAGTCAAAGAATAGGTGTGTAAACTGAGTGAGTGTATCCCTTGTACTCAGAGTAATCTTAGACCTAGGCTAGCTTTCCTTAGGAACAATCTCTAAAACTAATACTTCATAGTACTGAGGGCGAGAGCGCTTGCAATAATTCCAGATCGTGTCCGGCGGCCTACTCAGTATTTAGAGAAACAATCCAACAGAGACTCACCTAATAAGGGAGGATATTCGTTTTCGGAACGACGAATTTAGTTCAAGATCGGGGTTCAGTGAACTGGTCGCAATAGAGGGGAGACTTAGATGTTAAAATCCGCACATCCGACTTGAAATAATAGCTCAGAGGGCGTTCAGCAGATTAGACATCATGCGGCGGTTTGTGCAGGTAAAGGCGCGGAAGACACTTGGACCAGATTACCCGGAGAGCTCAAGGAGCATCACTTCGCGGGTTGTGGCACTGCCGAGTCAAGGAACGTGCGACGAAGCGGAGGTTATGTATCGACGCGCATTAGCGGGCAAGGAGAAAACGCTGGGGCTAGATCATCGGGATACGTTAAATAGCGTCTATAATCTCGGTAGGGCTCCGCATAGCCAAGGAAAGTACGACGAAGCGGAGGCTATGCATCGACGTGCATTGGCGGGCAGGGAGAAAACGCTAGGGCAGGATCATCGGGATACCGTAAAGAGTGTCAATGATCTCGGTACGGTTCTACATAGCCAAGAAAAGTACGACGAGGCGGAGATTGATCGACGTGCACTAGCGGGCAGGGGGGAAACGCTAGGGCTAGATCATCGAGATACCTTAAAGAGTGTCAATAATCGCGGTACGACTTCGCATGGGCTAGGAAAGTACGACGAAGCGGAGACTTTGCATCGACGTGCATTGGCGGGCAGGGAGGGAACGCTAGGGCAGGATCATCGGGATACCTTAAAGAGTGTCAACAACCTCGGCACGACTCTGCATAGCCAAGGAAAGTACGACGAAGCGGAGACTATGTATCGACGTGCATTGACGGGTAGGGAGAAAACTCTAGGGCAGGATCATCGAGATACCCTAGAGAGCCTCAATAATCTCGGTGCGGCTCTGCAAAACCAAGGAAAGCACGGCGAAGCAGAGACTTTGCATCGACGCGCATTGACGGGTAGGGAGAAAACTCTAGGGCAGGATCATCGAGAGACCCTAGAGAGCGTCAATAATCTCGGTGCGACTCTGCATAGCCAAGGAAAGTACGACGAAGCGGAGGCTATGCATCGGCGTGCATTGGCAGGCAGAGAGAAAACGCTAGGCCAGGATCATCGGGATACCTTAAAGAGTGTCAATAATCTCGGTACGGCTCTACATAGCCAAGAAAAGTACGACGAGGCGGAGATTGTAGATCGACGTGCACTAGCGGGCAGGGAGAAAACGCTAGGGCTAGATCATCGAGATACCTTAAAGAGTATCAATAATCTCGGTACGACTTTGCATAGACAAGGAAAGTACGACGAAGCGGAGACTATGCATCGACGTGCACTGGCGGGCAGGGAGAAAGCGCTAGGGCAGGATCATCGAGATACCTTAAAGAGTGTCAATAATCTCGGTACGGCTCTGCATAGCCGAGGAAAGTACGACAAAGCGGAGACTATGTATCGACGTGCATTGACGGGTAGGGAGAAAACTCTAGGGCAGGATCATCGAGATACCCTAGAGAGCCTCAATAATCTCGGTGCGGCTCTGCAAAACCAAGGAAAGCACGATGAAGCGGAGACTTTGCATCGACGTGCATTGACGGGTAGAGAGAAAACGCTAGGGCAGGATCATCGAGATACCCTAGAGAGCCTCAATAATCTCGGCGCGACTCTTCAAAACCAAGGAAAGCACGACGAAGCGGAGACTGTGCATCGACGTGCATTGGCGGGCAGGGAGAAAACGCTAGGGCAGGATCATCGGGATACCTTAAAGAGTGCGAATAATCTCGGTACCGCTCTGCATAGCCGAGCGAAGTACGACGAAGCGGAGACTGTGAATCAACGTGCATTGGCGGGCAGGGAGAAGACGCTCGGGCCAGATCATCGTGATACCTTAAATAGTGTCTATAATCTCGGTAGGACCCTTCATCACCAAGGAAAGCACGACGAAGCGGAGACTATGTATCGACGTGCATTGGCGGGTAGAGAGAAAACTCTAGGGCAGAATCATCGAGATACCCTAGAGAGCGTCAATAATCTCGGTGCGGCTCTGTGTAGCCAAGGAAAGTACGACGAAGCGGAGACTATGCATCGACGTGCACTGGCGGGCTGGGAGAAAAGGCGAGGGCTAGATCATCGAGATACCTTAGGTAGTGTCAATAATCTCGGTGTGGCTCTGCGCAGTCAAGGAAAGTACGACGAAGCCGAGATTATGCATCGACGTGCATTGGCGGGCAGGGAGAAAACCCTCGGGCCAGATCATCGAGATGCTCTCGACAGTATGAATATGCTCGGCGAAACGCTGCTTGGTCTGGAAAGGTATGACGTAGCGGAGGCTATGTGTCGACGTGCGTTGATGGGTAGGAAGAGAGCTCTAGGGGCTGATCATACAGCTACCCTTACAAGCGCCGATAACCTTGGTCGGACGCTGTACCATCAGAGAAAGTACGAAGAAGCCGAGATGATATTTCGGTCCGCACAGGCGGGCAGACAAACGGCACTTGGACTATATCATCCAGATACCCTACAGAGTACCGCCAGCCTTGGTGTGACGCTCCTTGATCAGAAAAAGTACGAAGAAGCTGAGATCATCTACCGCAATGCCCTAGTCGTGATGGAGAAAGCCCTGGGGCCCGACCATCCAGATGTCCTCAACTGCATGAATATATTAGGCGAGACGCTTCTCGATCTGAAAAAGCATAGTGAAGCGGAGGTTATTTGTCGACGCGCGCTGGTCGGCAGAGAGAAGACGCTTGGACCAGATCACCGAGAAACCCTACTAAGTGTCAATAATCTTGGTGTGGCGCTGCGCAATCAGCACAAGTACCGTGAAGCGGAGATGATGTATCGACGAGCATGGATGGGTGTGGAGAAGACGCTTGGACCCGACCACCAAGATACCTTGATGTGCATCTATAATCTGGCTGGGGCGTTGCATCAACAGGCAAAGTATAATCAGGCGGAGATGATGCATCGGCGTGCGCTGGCCGGACGAGAGAAGATTCTGGGGTCTGGCCATCGACACACTCTTCGCAGCCTCATTAAGCTTGGTACAACGCTATACGAGAAGAGAAAATACGATGAAGCGGAGATTATGTATCGGCGTGCGGTTACGGAAGCCGAGAGAGCTCTAGGACCGGGCCATCCTGCGACTTTGAGGAGTTTTAGCCACCTCTCGATGTTTCTCTATGCCCGGTCGACGGAGCCTTAGGCGAACTATCGTATTAGAGATGGAAGGTTTATGTTTACTCGGGTGTGGAGTTATTCCTAATGTTTTTTCTTTACTTTTTTTACTTTTTTCTTTCTGAATTATTTAGCTATTATAGCCCCGGGTTCCTTTCTTATATCCTAGTGACCAGCTTTAAAGTGGTGTTAAATGAGTTGATTTTTTTGATTGGTGGATTAGCTTCATAATCAGTGATCCCGTGATTTATTCTCTCGTTGAATCCAAACACTTATTCGTTATAATAACCAGCCCCGCCGACAGCCCAGTGGACTAGCTCTGGGATGGGTCCAATAGCGCCCGCAGTTTCTTTTTACAGCGTTTACACCGGCAAGGTGGAGGTTGTGAGGCGTTGGCAAAACGAGTCTCCCGCTCAGTCACGGATCAGTGCCAACAATACAAATAAACCTCCAACGACATCCAATGCTACTCAAGTACTCGGGTACACATCAAAGCACACTACGAAAGGGAAATAGCCCTTCCCGAAGAGTGTACTGCAGGTCAAAAGACACCGCAGATGCCGCAATTATGACATAAAGCTCCACCCCACACTCTATATGACCCACGATTGAAGCCAATAGCGCCCGAGCACTCCCACAGATCGCAACATAAATCCCTAGGAGGAAGAACACACATACCGTAAACCAACACACAACAAAAGGCACCCCGGGGAGGGAAATCGCAATCTACCTCCTTCTATGAACAGCGATCCCAACCTTATACTCCCTGAGGGAGTGTAGAAAAAAAGGAAGGAAAAACCCAACTGCGCCATTCAAGCTCCCGAACCCATCACTCCACAGGAGGGTGTACTCGTTCTGTGTGCGCACTCCTTGCTTCGACGCATATCTAAAATGCCACAATATGGCTTTCTCCCTCTAAACCTCCCACTTTCACAATTCCCTACACTAAACGAGACGCTATCGGTGCGATCATGGGAACTCACTCGTAGAGCTCACTGGCATGGTTTGGAGTGCTCACCCAACGGCCGTAGCGGAGGAAAAGGATTCTAGGAATAATCTTATAAACCACGGAGCGGCAGGGTGACCCGATCAGAATAGGGCTCGACCGGTGCGGGAAGGCATATACCACAGCTTCATTCTCCACTGGTTCGGTGCCCCAACTAAACTAAGCGTAGGGGCGGGCGGCGTAGCAGGATGCAATGGAGACCAATTTGGTCCTTCCATGGACCACCACATATACCCGCTTCCCCCTGTGTGTGTTCGTGTTTCCTTTGTTACCCCCTAGACAGCAAGGAAAGACATGACCACACAAGGCTCTACGTAAGTCCTTACAACTCCAATGAGGAAACCGGGAATACAATTCCCGCAGCTTCCTGCAATCAACTACAACTCACAACCTTTCTCTATTGTATCTGGTGGAGAAGAGGGGGGGTTCCGGAGCAGAAGGGATGACAGATACCATCCCGGTGTGTCGACCACGGTGGCGGATTACCACCTATACCAGTGTGAGGTTGGCACCTCGAGATAGCCCAAGCTTCGTATATCACGGGTCCCGAAACCCTGCATGGGATTTGAATGGGTTCGGAATGGGTTCATTCTCATTCAACCGAGTAACCGATCGCATGGACAATCTGTCAGGAAGGTCTGAGTATCTGAAAAAGAGCTTTCGTCAATTCAAAGGTCAAAATCTTGGTCACCCCCTCCGCCATTCAACCCAGTTTTAAATGTTGAAAAGTAGCCTATCCGAGCAGTTGGAAATAAATCTTATGCATACTCTGTCGTTTCCAGCTGGCCATTCTCAGCTGAGCATCTTTTGTAATATTCTGAGCACTGCACTACTAAGTTTCTCCTGTCACAATATCTCTAATAGGGTAGCGTTCTGCATTTTACATCAGACCTATTATCCTCACGGCTGAGGAGATAAAACCCATAAACTAAGGAGATTTGGGTAGGATCGTAAATCCCATTTACGCTATCTAAAGTCCATCCAGCAAAAATACTAGATGGACCGATGGGTTGGGTTTGGATCGGGGGATGGGATCTTAAACCAATCATAGTCAGTGGCGAAAATTAGTTGCGAACCCATCCAAATCCCATCCAAATCCCATCCAAGGTTTGAGGACCCCCATTGTTTCTTCTCCCATTAAGCACCGGCTTTTCCGTTTATTGGAGCAGATTTCTGGCCCTTTCGCACACTAGAAGCCCTTTTATCGGAAGATGATGCATTAGTTTTAATTCTGTCCCCACACTTTACTTACGGGCAAACGGGGTTCCTTGAATACATAAATCTACAAATAGCCAGTGTTTCTCCTCCCCCTCTCCGGCCGTCACTTCCACATAATACAGTTCAAACGGAATCAAACAGGGTCCAAACTAGCAAAACCCGACACTCGTCCGACCAAATCTAGTAGATGGCAACATCGAATTTCAAACACAAATCCCGGAGGTGTAGGCAATCCTGAGCAGAATAAACAAGAACTTTTTTGTTTCCAGTCAAGTGTTTCCAGCGAACCAAGTTGAGGAAGTAAAGGGGGAATTTTTGGCGAGAGTGAAACTAGTATCTATATTCGCAAGGAGGAATACCAGCAAAACTGGCACGCCCCCTTGCCAGCGGTGGGTGTAACAGAAAACTTTGAGGCCGGGCCCATTGCCATCTTCAATAAAACAAATTTAGCAGCTACATTAACTACAGGAAGACCACCGAACCGCTGTGCCCCTACAGCAGTACGTCCAAGAAGCCAACTGCATACCCCCGCCCAACCCGTAGTGCACCACGGAACTGCTCACCGCCAGTTCGGGGTCTCACGGGGGACTCACCTTTGGGGCTTTGCACTGCAGCCCTAACCGCGCTCCTTCTCCCATCCCAGCTCTCCTAATATTATATTCATTCCTTTTCTCTCCCCTTCGCTTCCCCCCACCGCCCGTTCTCTTTTCTTCACCACGCTTTACCACGCTTCGCTGTCCATTCTGCTCCCTTTATTGTATCTCTCTTCGCCATGCTACTACCTTCTCGGACATCAATCCTCTCCTTTGTCCACCAGTTATGCCAGAGATGGTAGGTCCCAGATATAATTCCTAAGGTTCCCGATACCGCAAAGCTGGGCAAATGAGTGAGCCCCGGTTATTCACAATATGGCTGTCGATTGATACCGATGATTGGCTTATCAAAACATAGGATATTATTAGTTGCTCTGCTCGTGTTCGGGAGCAAGGGACATGATGGCACCTAAGGGGNNNNGGGGGCTGAGAGCAAAGTAATTCGCATGTCCAGTTTGCTAGACGTGACAAAGTTATTATAACTAGCAATCTTGTGCCATTTTTCACAGACCTAATCTTTTCCATAGATCGTAATTTATCGATGTATTTTATTTTGAATCCGATATGGTGTGACGTACCTGCATCTGGAATCGGTCGCCGAGAGATTGCAAACTTGATAAGCCACTGCCCAATTGTGGGATACGGTACCAACAGCCATAAATTTAGTAGCCAATATCCATTCTTTCGAAGGTATACTAGTCCTACTATCAAGAAGGTTTCTCCCTCGTTACATTTATTCATGTTGTTGCCGTTCCTGGCATTGAGAGGCGGGAAAAGGCAATACAAGCAGACTATTAGAAAACGGGCCGCGAGCCACGTGACTGATCTTGAAGGTGCACATCAGCTCTCAGCCTCACCCGAATGTGCCAAGCGGAGGCCTTCCCAATCCCAGTCAACGATTTTCATATTCAGCAAGCTCCTTCCTAGAACTGTGTTCCCTTCTACCATTCTACACGAAATACCTTAGACTCTCTTTCGCACGATACCACAGGTTTGATCCTCGTTGTTAACGCAGATCCCACTCATATCTAACGCTGGGCGTTTGCGTGTTGTAGGAAAATTCGACACCAGGCTCTAGTGAGGAAAATCGAAAGGAATCCAAGAGAGAAAACAGAACAGTGCAAGTCAAAGAATATGTGTGCGAACTGAGCAAGTGTAACCCTTGCACTGAAAGTAATCTTAGGTTTTAGCCAGCTCCCTCGGGAACAATCCTTAAAACTAACATCGTTTAGTACCAAAGGCGAGCGCTCAATCAATAATCCCGGATCGTGCCCAAGACCTATTCAAGTATTTCAGATAAACAAGCCAACAGTTACTCTAATAGGCGAGGAAATTCGCTTTCAGAACGACCGCGAAGACGAGCTCATCTCAAGCTAGGAGTTCGGTTGACTTGTCGTAATAGAGGGAGACTCGGCCTTATAATCCGCATATCCAACTCGGAATACCAACTCAGAGGGCACACTGCAGATTAGAGACCATGCGGCAGTTTATGTCGGCAGGAACGCAGAAGATATTTGGCCCAGATCATCCGGCAAGCTTAAGGAACATCACATCCGAAGGCATCGCACAGTGTGATCAAGGAAGGTATGACGAAGCCGAGATTACGCATCGACGTGCATTGGCGGGCAGGGAGAAAACCCTCGGGCCAGATCATCGAGATACCTTAAATAGCGTCAATAATCTCGGTGTGACTCTACGCAGTCGAGGAAAGTACGACGAAGCCGAGATTATGCATCGACGTGCACTGGCGAGTAGAGAGAAAACGCTTGGGCCAGACCACCGAGATACGTTACATAGTGTCAATAATCTCGGTACGGCTCTGCATTATCAAGAAAATTACGGCGAAGCAGAGGTTATGCATCGACGTGCATTGACGGGCAGGGAGAAAACCCTTGGCCCAATCATCAAGATACCTTAGATAGTGTCAATAATCTCGGTGCGACTCTACGCAGTCAAGGAAAGTACGACGAAGCCGAGATTATGCATCGACGTGCACTGGCGGGCAGAGAAAAAACCCTAGGGCTAAATCACCGAGATACCTTACAGAGTGCCAATAATTTACGTGCGATGCTCCATGATCGGACAAAGAACAACAAAATGGAGAGTATTAATCGACATGCACCACGAGATGGGGATACGCTTGGGCCACATCACCCAGACGTCCTACTTGGTGTTGTCGGCCTAGCCGTAAGGCTTCTTGATGAGAAAAAGTATGAAGAAGCTGAGACCATGTGTCGACACGCCCTAGGGGCTATGGAGAAGGCTCTAGGGCCGGATCATCCAGATGCCCTCGACAGTATGAATATGCTCGGCGAAACGCTGCTTAATCTGGAAAGGTATGACGTAGCGGAGGCTATGTGTCGACGTGCATTGGTGGGTAGAAAGAGAGCGCTAGGAGCAGATCATGCAACTACCCTTACCAGTGCTGATAACCTTGGCCGGACGCTGTACCATCAGAGAAAGTATGAAGAAGCCGAGACGATGTTTCGGTCTACACAGGCGGGCAGACAAACGGTACTTGGACTATATCATCCAGATACCCTACAGAGTGCCGCCAGCCTTAGTGTGACGCTCCTCGATCAGAAAAAGTACGAAGAAGCTGAGATCATCTACCGCAATGCCCTAGTCGTGATGGAGAAAGCCCTGGGGCCCGACCATCCAGTTGTCCTCGACCGCATGAATATATTAGGCGAGACGCTTCTCGATCTGACAAAGCATAGTGAAGCGGCGGTTATCTGTCGACGCGCGATGGTCGGCAGAGAGAAGACGCTTGAGCCAGATCACCGAGATACCCTACTAAGTGTCAATAATCTTGGTGTGGCACTGCGCAATCAGCACAAGCACCTTGAAGCGGAGATGATGTATCGGCGAGCATGGATGGGTGTGGAGAAGACGCTTGGACCCGACCACCGAGATACCCTGATGTGCATCTATAACCTGGCTGGGGCGTTGCATCAACAGGCAAAGCATAATCAGGCGGAGATGATGCATCGGCGTGCGCTGGCCGGACGAGAGAAGATTCTGGGGCCTGGCCATCGACACACTCTTCGCAGCCTCATTAAGCTTGGTACAACGCTGGCCGAGAGGAGAAAATACGATGAAGCGGAGATTATGTATCGACGTGCGGTTACGAAAGCCGAGAGAGCTCTAGGACCGGGCCATCCTGCGACTTTGAGGAGTTTTAGCCACCTCTCGATGTTTCTCTATGCCCGGTCGGCGAAGCCTTAGACGAGCCATCATGATGGAGATAAAGGGTTTATCTTTACTTGGGGGTGAACTTATTCCCGCTATTTCTTTATACATCTTAACTCTTTTTTTTTTTCTTTCTTAAAATATCCAATTTTTATAACATCGGACTCCTTTCTTACTTCTTCGTGACCAGCATCAAGACGTAGGTGTTGAAATTTAATGCGTCAATTTTTCTGATTGGTGAATTAGCTTCATAATCAGTCCTCTAGTGATTCATTCCCCTATTCGATCCAGACGCTCATTCTTCATAACTAGCCCGCCGCCCGCCCAGCGGAATAGCTCTCAGCTAAGGCCAATAGCTACCGCAGTTTCTTTTCACAGCGTCCATCCTTGCAAGATGGAGATTGCTGGGTACATGGGCAAACTTGTCTCCTACTAAGTTATGAATCACTGCCAACTCTACAACCAAGTCTTGCACAATATCCAACGTTCCCCAGGATGCTCGGGTACACACTATATCATTCTGCAAAAGGGAAATAGTGTCTCCAGAAGACAGTACTGTAGGTCAAAAGTAACCATGGATACCGCATTTTATGACATAAAGCTCCACCCATGCCCGACACGATCCACGGTCGAAGCCAATATCGTCCAAGCATTTCTACAGACAGCAATATGATTTCCCACGAGGAAGCACACACATCGCAAAACCAACACACGACATAAAAAACCTCGGTAGAGGGGGACCTACATGTTTAACCCCACAAGTAAGCTACAGGACATTACGCTGCTGTTCTACAGAAGCAATCCACTCCTCTTCCATCGACCTGCCACCCCAACCTTATATTGTCCGCCGGGGGGTAGAAAAAATGAGAGGATAAATCTAATTGCGCCATTCAAGCCCCCGAACCCATCACGCCGCCCGAGGTCCTACCCGTTCTGTTTGCACACTCTTTGCTTCGACGGTTATATCTGAGATCGTATAATATAGCTTCATTCCTCAAAACCTCCCACCTCCGCTATTCCCCATACGAAACGGGAAGTTATGGGTTTGATCACGAGAGCTCACTCGGAGACCTCACTTGCATTGTGGGTTTGGCGTGCTCACCCGGCCCCCCGGAACGGAGGACCGGAATTTTGTTGATAAACTAGTACACCGCACAGCGGCTGGATGACCGGACCAAAAGAGGGTTCGGCCGGTGCGAGAAGGTACATACCACAACTTCATTATCTCTCAGTTCGGCGCTTCAACTAAACTAATAGTAAGATAATACTATAAAACATAAGGACTAATCACCCAGATCGTTCCATGGATCACCACACACATGGTGTGTTTGCGTTTCTTTTATTACCCGTGACAGCAATATACGACTATAGAACCTTCTACGTGAATTCTTACAGCCCCGATGAGGAAATCGGGCGCACCATTCCCGCGGCTTCCACGGCCGGCGGCGATTCACGACCTTCCTCTATCGGCTCTGACAGGGAAGAGGGGGGTGACAGATACCATCCTGGTGTATCAGTCGCGGCGGTGCATTACCGCCTGCACCGGTGCTAGGTTAGCACCTCGGGATCGGCCAATTTCGTACCCACACCGGGACGGTAGAAAATTCAGCGGCGTGCTAGAGCCACTAGACAAAAAGTGGTCGCAGTGTCCTCACGTTTTCGAGCAACATACTCGAATGCACTAAGGTAACTGTAACAGTAGGCAAACAGCAGAAGCGAAAATGGGTGGTAAGGATATCGTAGAAGCTCCGTACCTATTGAAAGAATTCCCGCGTTAGTTTTTTTTTTTTTTTTTCCTTTTCAGAGAAGGTAGATAATCGTTTTCACAGTATGCCCCCTGTGCACACAATATTTTAGCATTTCCATCCGATTCTTTTTAGAAAGATCCCGTCCACGTCGTGTATCATTTCCGAATTCCGGTGCAGTTCTATCAAGCGCGTTAGCGTTCTGTAGCACCAGCTATGCCGGGCCCCCCCTCGACGATGCGGCACCCCCAGTGAGGCGCGGCGTCGCCTGTCCAGTAAATACCGCCATGAAGCACAATAAGGCGGTTTTGAATCTCTCGGGCCTGGCTGAGGGTGTCGCCTCGTTGAGGGGGGGGGGGGGGGCCGGTCTAGAGCCTCTCGGCCTTCGCATCTATCATACTTAGCGGTGACATACAGGTGCGGTACCTATTCATAACACCATAAGCCGGGGAAGCCACAGCCCCATACGCCGCCCACCGGCATTCGGCTCGTTCGCACCCGACGGATCCTTAATTGAGCCACACGCTGAACTGTAGGGGCACGATACTGTCCCGGTATTCGAGGGGAGCAGAGAAGGCGTCGCTTACCTTGCTGTCTCCTATTAACTTGACCTACACAAAAATACTAGGGCATGTTTGGCAAAAAAAAACAACCTTGCTTAACAACCGTTTCCACCATAAAAACAACTCTCTTCCATCCGAGAAATTCAATGCAATCGAACAGTCGTCCCATACGGCGAAACGGAAACGGAGCGGGTGTAGCCAAACTGTCCCTTGGCTTGCCATTGGATACTTTGCTTTTTATTTTATTTTATTTTATTACAAAGGCTGCGGAATCAGTGCGGATAGATAATTCTGTCACGTGACTTATCCCGACAACCCCGCAACGAGACGGCTCACCAAAATTTTCTTATCGGACGGCACGTGACGGATAGATCCTACGGGCTCACTTGTATCCCTAGACCCGGAGGTCGGTAGGGATCCCGCTCTGCAAAATTCAACCTTGAACAGGCGATATGGGACAAAAAGTTTCCGAGATATCGGTAGCACGGATTAAGAATTACTAACCGCTTCCTCCCATATAAATCGCTTACCCTTTCTAACGAGCACTGGGTTTTCGCAATGGATACCCGTAGGATGGATCTGTTTCGGTACACACTTTTCTTTCGAATATGCTGGCTACGTGGCGAAGAAACTGTAGACCATAGTACAAGTGCGGCCGATAGATTTATCCGTCACGTGCCTTACTCGGGCACACTTCCCAAAAGAATGCTCAACCAAATTTTTATCATCAAACGTCACGTGACGGATTTATCTACCCGCCGCACTTGTACTAGTACGGTTCTGGAAAATTATTTTTTCAACTTTGTCATGCCCCCCCTTACAGCACGAGTCAATGCTTACACCCTTCCCCCACCGCTTCAAATCCCGAGGGCGCGAGTACCCGCAAAACAAGACCGGGGGCGGGAGCAACCGCGCCGTTATCCGTCTTGGCAGCTGTCAGACACGCGGGCACGTACCGTATCATACCCAAGCCCTGCAGCCCTGCACCCTGATAACTTACGCGATAACCTTATCCCCACGTCAGTCTTTCCCGCTTTTCGTTAGCCCCTCCCCCATCACACAAAACCGCACCATAACAAAATTTGACTAGCCCCCACAACTTTTTTTTTACAACGCGCTATGGAGCAGTCTCAAGTCTTACCTCTGTTAGCTCTCAGTAGGGAGGATCTCGTCTCCGCCGCTGCTGGGATAGAAAGCTTGAACCTGGAATCCGGGGATTGTGAGCATCACTCACTATTTCGGGACCTTCCCCTGCCTAATCTTCGGTCGGTTATCATCGACTCTTCGGAAGAGAACTACACCGCTCGCCTTCTGGAACCATATCTTCAGCCGACCCTTCGTGTTTTCGAGTTCTTTGGGGGTGAGCTGGATGACCAGTTTTTGAGCGATTTAGCTGTGAGTTTTTTTTTCGGGGATACGTGGTGGACCGTAGGGCTGACTGACGAATGGGAGGGGGGTAGGAAAAATGTCCGCTATTGGAAGAAGTGCTCATAGATAACCCGCGCGATGTGGTTACGCCCGCCGGTTTTTTACATTTCTTGGAAGGAGAGACGGGGTTGAAGAGGGTCGTGTTCATGTACGGCATGGAAAGGTTAATAACAAGGGAGGTCTTTTGCGAGCTGTCCTCACGACGAGACCTGGAGATCTTGGGAATCGGCGGGGTGATCAGCGAGGACTTTGTTGTATCCGCTCGAGCGCGCGTCGGAACCGAAGGCCTGTTCCCTGGATTGGTCGGTTTGACGTGCACCGCATCCGCCGCGGGGATGCTTCTTCTTTCCAGGAATCTGAAAAATCTGGCAAGGGCGGAGATCATACTTGTCGACCCTGCGGAGAACTTCCTGGGAAGGTTTTCCCAAACTTGTCCGGAGTTGGAGTACCTATGTGTGACGTACACCTCTACCCCTTCCCATATCGAAATCCCGCCGGGAGAACTCCTCGCTGTGCCATCCAACTTACAACGGTTAACGCACTTGAGCGTAACTGGCAAGATAACCTCACCATCGCTCCAAGACCAACATATAGCGACCTTCGCGCACAGATTCTCGGAAAGGGTCAAGGTGCTAAGACTTGGGTTTCGTGAGACGGGGCTTACGGAGAAATCGTTGGTTGACCTGGGGCAACGTCTGGGTAGCGAGCTGCTTGAGTGCGAGCTCGTGGGGAGGTTCGAGATCGCGAGACTTGGAAGTGAGGTGTTGTTTCCGGTTTTGAAAGAGCTGGCACTTAGGGGGGCGGTGGAGCAGAAGGAGGAGTTGGTAACGAGGTGGGCGCCCCGGGTTGAGGAGGTGCTGTTTGACGCGGGCTTTGGGAATATTGAGTGACGTGGAGGTGGGATTGTGGTAATTTGAGCGTCGCAAGGGAGAGATGTGCAGTTTTTGTAATGTTCCATAGAACATGCCGGGTGCTTCTAAGAAATTCAGGGCGAATGGTATAATGGTTGTGTCCGAGGGGGCGGCGGTGGTGATCGTACGGGGTGACAATCCAAGCAGAATTTCTGGAGAATAATAAAGAACTGTACATGGCCGTATGGTAGCGATAGCAAACCTCCTGAGTGTACTGTCGCGCAATCTCGTATAGCAGAACCTACTGCCCCACGGCGGGGCCGCTTATGGCCGGAAGCGTTTCGCGTATTCCGACCCGGAGCTTTCGGGAGCTGCAAGAAGAGCCGCCCAACAGAACCCCCCATCCATCACCCACCCGGCCCGGGGGTGGCCCAACCCAGCCCAACTGGCGGAATTGAAAATTTTATTCCGGCCCACTTTGCCGCCGCCGCTGCTGAGGCCATCAGTGTCAAGAGAGAGCCTTGTTGCTGGAGGAAGGTAAAAATTGAATGCCTCAACCCTCCCACCCCCGATCGCATTGGAAGGGAAAAAAAATTACCTGTACTGCGGCCATTTCCACCCAAGACCTTGGAGAATGGGCGGACCATCCACTTCCACCGCCACCACCACACCAAAATACGAGAAGAGGCAAGCAAAAAATTATCCATGAAATCAGCCATGGATAGGGAGAAGCTCCTGAGGGTAAAAGAGACTACCGTCGACGGTCTCAAATTTTTCGTCTCTCATCGTGTTGGCCCACCTGCACGGAGGTTGCTTAAACGTTTAACGGTAAGCTGCTATCTCCCTTGCGGAAACTACATAGTGCGAAGGCCGTCCTAACACGCCCGCTGCAGTTTGGCCGCACCGGGGGCTCCCTTCAGGACCACTCCCAAACCTCCAACTGGACCTTCGTCGTTCCGACACACCACCGCGTCAATCCGCGCAACAGCCCTGCCCAAAACGATGAAACCGCCAGCGCGGCCAGCCAGACGAGAATGGTGCGGAGGCAAAATCTGGAAAACAGGGTGTGCGGGTGGATGGAGGGGATCCCGCCCGAGGACGAATTGATGGATCCAAATCTTTGGGAAATGGACGGTATCAGCGATAGCGAAAAGGGAACGGTTCGCGCGGTTACTCCGAGCACTGGGAGAAGAATTGATTGGCTGGAGAGCCCTACCGCTGATTGGGAGGGTTTTATGGACAGTTGTAACAGGGATCTGCAAGATGTTATTGGGGATGGAGTTCTGGGTGAGTGCGATATACCGCTTGTGATGGATGACGCTCTAGCGCTTTGGAGTATAAGCCAAGCTACCGGCGAGCAGCACAATGTTGAAGCGGCGTGGGAAAAGGAACCCAGCCGCCCTGAGCAATCTGCCACCACCACCGCACAGAATACTGGACCACCCCGGGCTACCACCGCCACTCCCCAAACAGAGGCTTTGTGCAAGCCTGTTCATGAGAACATCACCTCGGGTGTTGTTGCCCAAAGTCCTCCTCCGCTGCTGGCACAGCCCAGCTCTTTGCCGAGGAATGAATCCGAAAAAAATTCTGTTTGGAAGAGGATGAGTAGACGCTATTCTACCTTTATTTAGCCTTTTTCCTTCTTTGGATAATCGGAATCTAGCTGTTGGAGTTGAAGCCGGTAACCTGCGTACCGGAGAAACTACTCGAGTAATGGATGTACGGATTCAGCGAGGGATTAAGCGTGGGCTAATGGTTAAATGTTAAACGGACATGGCAAGTTTTTACGCTAATTGACCGATCAACTAATATACGGCAGTGGGCGGAACATGTACTCCAGCAGAAACCCCGTAATGCGTTCAGTTGTCACAATAGCATCTCTTACTTTATCTTTTCCACACTTCCCCATACGCCTCTCTATCACTTCCGTAGCCTCAAACGTGTCCCCCCAATTCGATTTTTGCCCGACATCATATACGACAAAGTACTAGATCGGGAAGCGGGCCAGACGCAGAAGTGAAGCGCTTTCCATGTGAATTTTGTTCAAATCCCCACTGCAGAAAATTTGACAAAACCAAACCTCCGAATTCAGGCCCCCAAAAAAGGTTAAATCTAAAATAATGTGCAACCGGGAATACCTCCTACACTTTCGTATTTCGTCTTCCGAGTGTCGGGTGTCAATTGAGATTTTCAGATTTCTGCTTTTTGGCGCATTTTAAACGATCCACTTTCCTTTCTGATCAGCTTCCTGGCCCAACAGGTTACCCGTGTCTGTGAACGTGCTTTCGTTCCTGGTGCGAGTGAGATTGTCTTTTCCATTTTCCCGCCAGTGTTCTCAACGCCGGTCTTGGGAGTACCGTGCCTAGAACGTGACAAACTAGAATCGCTTCGGTGGGAACGTTGAAAAGTCACACGCAGATCATTATCAAGGTTGATGCGGTAATAACGGTAGGAGATCTGCCCAAAAAATGGTAGGTTGAGAACTGCACTGAATGCTTTGAGTGCCTTGCGGACTTGTGTATTCCCGATATACCCCCTCCCCCCCAGAGAGCTACCTCCCCATGTGACTT
This sequence comes from Tuber umbilicatum, assembly GCA_003313605.1. Lineage (NCBI taxonomy): Eukaryota > Fungi > Ascomycota > Pezizomycetes > Pezizales > Tuberaceae > Tuber > Tuber umbilicatum. The sequence goes on along the minus strand of QLOI01000031.1, from coordinate 10,519 downwards.
TATCCTCCGTGTGCCGGAAGCGCTTTTGTTTGGTGTCTCGTTTCGCCGAGTTACTCCCCAATTTCAAAGATATTCGAACACATTGGCGCTACGGATCTGCGACTTCGGCGGACTCTCGTCCAGATGCTTGCGAATTAGCGAGTACTGTACTGTATGTCGATCGATTATCCAGAAGCAAAGGCAGGACCCGTTGTTGATGGGTGCGGATTCACCAGTCGAGGCGGTTAGTTCACTAGTAATGGGGTGGTCTATGACAGTCCTACCGCACACATATAGCATCCCATCTCCGCACTATCATATCCTATACTCTGCCATTGCAAACCTCTCATAGAAACCCACACCCGCCAAGCCAATAGTAGGCTTGCGCAGTTAGACCTAAGCGCGAGTTATCAGCAATGCTATCATACTTCATAGATGTTGTGCTAGCACCGAGGGCCCATGAAACCTTCGACAAACGTCGCGCTTCTTGAACTCGGTTCTTTCAAGAGGTCAGTCATACAGTGTCTAGTTCTCAAATATCTTGTAACCGCTCCCAGCAACGTTATACTTGAGCAGCGCGGGTACAAAATCGCACCCGGTGAAAGCATAAAAGTATCTTGAAAGCTGGTATTCTACGACCGATCTTATGGCTTTTGCTCCTCGACCGGGCGGGACCTAGGAACCGGATTAGAGAGTCCGCGCCGACTGGTCTAGGTAGTGTTAACATATGTTAATGGCAAGGCTCGGCCACCTGGTTCCTTAATCCCACCTAGTCGAGGTGAAGCTATGAAATCGAACCTGGAATTGAGGGACCCTAGATACGGACTTCCATGGCACTTTTATGCCTTCATCGAGAATGATTTCGTAGCCATACACCTCAAGTATAATCATATTTTTATTAAAGAGTGGTTGCAAAATATTTGAGAATTGATCGGGGTATGACTTTTTCAAAGAATAGGGTTTAAGAAACACTACATTTGGTGGAGGTTTCATGAGTCCTTGATGAGAGCGGCAACCTCGAGGGGCACTTATCGATAGCGCTTACCTAGGTCTGACTGCGCAAACCCTCTTTTTTTAAGCCTTGTCGTTAATTGTGCTAATACCATCTGGGTTTGTGTGCGCAAACTCCCTAATTACCGGGAGTAGGCATCACAACCGGACCGGGAGCAAATCAATTGGGAAGAGAAAGTAATAAACAGCAGGAAGATACGCTGTTACTCCTCCAGCCACCAGACAACCCGCAAAACTCCCCCGCGCCCAAAAAAGGAATAAAAAGTAGCTGTTCAGCAGGTATACAACCCCGTTCAGGAAATATGCAAATTAATCATTTCCCGGGACTGGGGCTAGGGAGCGACGGTAGAGTCAGGGTTAGGTTTTGTATGGTTTGCTGCTTGTTGGGTTTGACCATCGCGTTGGAGTTCACAATCACATTTTCATATCACATCATACCTTCTATTTGTGCTGTTGTGGGGATCATACACGACTAACTTTCTCGGGAGACGGGAGGGCATCCCTTAGGAGCCTGGAATATATACAGGATGCTCGGGTATGCTCAGCAGTGATTCCTGAAGCCCCCCCCCCTCTCCCACCTTGAAACGCAAGAAATACACGAGTTATCTACGATTACTCGCCAGAACCCACCCAATCTCCCTCCAAGTAAGACTTGAACATTGACCGGCCCGGGGCCGCGTTTCAGGAGAACCGTTCCGGGTACCGCCCCACCATCGTAGGTGTTCCGGCTTAGAGGGATGTGCATGCCCCCAGCACGGCCCTAGTAAACAGGTAAGAACTAGAATTAATTTGCTTTGGCCGTTGCGACGTAAAGTATGATATACATTAGATCATATTATACAGGTACCGGTAATGCAATCTTGACCGGTCACTACTTATCGTGACTGTTATGTCACAGGGATAAGTTATCCCGGAAGGTGAGCACACTACCCGGGCGTCAGAAAGGGGTTATGACGGTTGATTAGTCTGGTGGCTGAAAGGTTTAATATACCGCTAACAATTTCATTCCGGTGGACTAATATCTCTTCTTCCCCGGCGTCCCTTACCGTAGCCGACTCTGTCAGGTTTTAAATGTTTACATCGAGCATGTTGCGAGCCGACGATATAGAAGACGTGTTCTCCGGCACTAGCGCTTAGCCGTACCTTTGAGCACTGCTTCTTCCGTCCGGATCATCTAGGGCTCCGCTGCCAGTACAGAAAGAGAGAAGAAATAACGAGATTGGTTAAATCTCTAACACCCTATTATCCGCCCCTCGCTGTGCACTGCATACTAGAGTCCTACCGTGCGTGAAGTACAATATACAACGGTAAGCACAACGGCACATTTCAAGAGTTGCCCCGATGAGAACCTAACACGGTCCACGAACCGACAAAAGCAGGAAAAGTGATACAGGAGAAGACGGGGGAGGGGTAAACGAAATTCTTGAATTCTAATCGGACCTAAAAATCCCAACCTACTGTAGATTATATCGTGACTTCCCAGACACAAGTAGGGTATACGCACGATTCGGAACAGAAGACAAAAGGATGACGGGAGTTGGCAAGGCACAGAGTTAGTGTGTGGTAATGCACAGTACACAAGCGCAAGTGTTGATACCAAAATGCAGAAAGCCAATGGTAGTCCTAGCGAAAGGCGAATTAGCCAACTACCTATCATACGAGAAAAAGCCATACCAATCCAGGGCATCAAACAGAAGCTCCGGAAGAACCCCAGGAATGGAGTATTGAAAGCGGATCTAGCGCAATCCCACAAGCCAATTTCCGCAAAGCGTTCGGTCGCTCCGCCAAAAAACCGGTGACCGCTATCAACCCAGCAATCTCTCCCCGCTCCACCCGAGCAAGCCCCCGTTTGTTTCATGGGTGCTCGGCGCGAGCAGGTTCGAAAAACACCATATTCAGACTTGGGTTGTATAGCTTGTGGCCCGGGATGCTGCTTGATCTGTTTACGATATAGTTGTGTCATGGATGATCACTCGCATATTGTAGAGGCCTCTATTAATACGCCAGATTTGGGATGGTGTAGATTTGATGTTCCATCGCGTATTGCATAATTTGGGTATTCCAGCTGTATAGCTTTGCTTACATCCGTGCGGGAATGCCGGCGTCGTGGACTGCGTATGAAATACTTTCCTGATTTGCACATAACTTGAATGCCGATTCGTGGCCACTGTGCGTCGTTTCTTCTCCTTTATTCAACCTTATGCTTTTTACCATCCTTTAAACAGTAAACTAGTGTTGCTAACATTACTTGTCTCGCCCTCGCCACGTAGATCCTGACAGTTTTCGTTGTTTATTCCGATAGTAATGAAACGGAGGTCCCCCGTTATCACTAATTCTGTTAGGCCGGTACTTGTCTCATCGTAGTCCAGTGATTTTTGATGATCAGCATCCATGTTTACACTAAGGGGGAGATAAAGGCTGGAGCCGCTTCTAAAAAGAGATATGGCCCTTGTGTTTAGATTGAACCTGACAAGGGAATTCGAGTGATAAATGGTGAGTATTTTTGGTATCTGCACAGCATCGGGGCCACCGACTCGTCTGAGACACCGCTCCTCATCTGCACGCCATACTGCTCTCACCACTAGCCGCTTCTCAAAGACACATAACATCCGCCGTTAATAAGCGACTAAATGCCTCCTTGTATCCAGTTGCGGCTCACAAAAAAGTAATATTCGACAACATTCACAGTCAACGGAGTAGCATCCTCAAGACAACCATGCGTATACCAATCCCACCTACCACTAAAAACGCATTCCTCCAGGTCGATTCGCGAGATATCTCCTAGCCCAGCGGTAGCCAGCCCCCCCGCAATGACCCACGACGGCCCAGGCTCACCGCGAGATGCGAGGTTTGTCCATCATGAATAGTCACGAAGGAGGAAAGCGTACTCTATACCGTAGGCTATTATACGACCCGCAGAGTGCAAAATTGATTGTTCTAGACAAACAAGTGAAAACTCGGTTTTCTTGATATCCCGAAGAAAAACTAAGACAACTCCCTCAGTTCAGTCTTTCGAATACCCCCCGTTCGTAGAGCCGTACGGGACAACATCCTACACTATCTCTAGGCCCATGAGTGAATAAGAGTCAATTACATAGAAGTACTCCACTACTCGCCATACAAGGATGTGCCACGATTTCCCCCAGATGCCCTTTCGGAAAAGTTTTGAAATACAGGGCACGCCAACACAACAAGTGGGAGGTAATCGGCGCGCACCATAGCCACCACAGCGAAAACAAGAATTTATAGACGGCTCAAAGAGCACCGGTCGAAGCGGTAGTTAGTGTTACTATGGGCCATAGGGCTAGGGCTAGGGAATTGATCATGGAGATCGTGAGGTGCCGGGGGTTCGCGGTTCGTGACAGACAGTCTCCCAGAGCACCGGGGCCATGCTGCTTGGGGCTTGGATCCCACGTGATGGGGCGGACGGAGCCAGCACTATGCAGCCAACCTAGCTCCACCAATGCTAACCGCCGTAAAGTTTATCATCTGGGTTTGACTGTTTGGTCGCCTAGGAGATATCTATTTTAGCGCCCATAATAGTATTTGTAGTACTGCTCCAGGTGGTGAGTGGTTAGCGGATCGATTGAAGACAATATTTGGAGCGGGAGTCGGAATTTGAGGCCACTGGCGGGGAGCGCATGTGGTGGTTGTTGCTACTTCAAGGTGAACCCGGCTCTTTTAAGCAAGCTGTTTAAGTACCTGGCACAAGCATACACAAATGTGTTCGGCCATAGAACAATGAAAATTTCGCATCCCGTCCGCTCTGCGGTAAACAAGCATTGTATCGACCGGTTAGTACTACAGTGGGTGACCATGTGGGAATCCCGGTTGCTGAACTCTTTTGCCCCCGTCTACCATTATTTTTTGTTTGTGAACGTCTGGAGTGAGAGATTGAATTTTTATTTCTGTTTCTGTTGTGGTTGGAGTGGTGAGTTGGGTTCTTTTGTGTGGTGCAATGTAATCTTGGAGCGCTATCGGGCGCCTCTTGCTATCAGGATTGTCTCGGACGTTCCGTAACCCTTGAACAAATCACTTAATATCACTACCGTATGATAAACAATGACCACCACTCTGACAGTACAAGCACGGCCAATAGATATATTAGTTGCATGCTTGATACGGGCGCTGTGCAGGGGGAAGGTTCACTAAATTTTTCTTATCAAGCCCACCCGACCAATTTATCTCTCAGCCGCGCTCGTGCAAGCAGAATGTTTCGGCGCCCACGTCATATCTTCTCCCTAATTACAAGCGCTAAACTCTAGTACCGTTTTGACGCCAAGCTACGTTTTGTGACATTGGGCAAGCTTGTGGGAGCATAATGCACCGGAGTCAGAATGGGCAAGGCCAGCTCCTCGGTATCCGTAACGGTTGAAAGATAATCAACAAGCAAACGCGCTGTATGCCATACGGATCCCAACGCTCCGGCCGCGACAAGTTAATTGGGGGAAACCTCACCTCCCCTCAGTCAACCCTGGAGCGAAAAAAACCCCTTGGCGCTCCATCTAATTCCTATAACTACCACCGCCTCCTCCCCATTCAACCCCCCTCCCCTCCTCTCTGTAGAATTTGCATCATTTTTGTGGAGGGTCTCTAGGACGGTAACGCATTGCAAACAAAATATATACTAATGGCACAGCAAATATATAACCAAACCCCGCAATGTGAAGTAGTGAGCCGGAATACCAAAGCCGGCCTCTCTAACTGTGTCTGCCCCGCGGTAAACACGGAAAACGAACCAGCAAAGCGTCCAGATCTCAAGTCTACTTAGCATCACAACCCTTCGGCGCCTTTCTCGTGTTGGCACAATATCGCTCCAATAACTCTACCACGCCAAAATGCACATAGTGCCTCGCCCAGTAGATCGCTGTGTGACCCGAAACATCTTCTCTTGCCGGGTCAACCACCCCAGTCTCCAGTAGCATCCCAACAACTTTCCCGTGCCCACACTTAGAAGCCCAGGCCAACGGCGTTGTCCATTGAGGCCCCAACGAATCAGGGTTCACATCATCCCGTTCTAGTAGCAGCCTCGCCGTCTTCTTATCCCCAATCTGGCACGCCCAGGCCGGCGGCGTCATCCCATACCTGTCCGGCAAGTCCGGCTTTATCCCCTTCACCTGCAGCAACATCTTCACGATGCCGGAATTGCGGTGCTTGGCCGCCCAGGTGATAGCCGTCTGACCGTTCCGGGTGAGAGCGTTGCAGTCAACGTCTTCCCGTGAGAGTAGGAGTCTAGCTACCTCTCTTCCCCCGCGCGCAGCCCAGATAAGCGGAGTTTGGCCGAGACAGTCGGGCAGGTCGGGAACGAGGTCTTCACGGCTTAAGAGGTGCTCGGCGATCTCGCGGAGGTTTTGTTTCACGGCTAGGGCGAGTGGGGTTGAACCCTGCTCGTTTAGCCGGTTCGGGTCGAGGTCCCTCCGGCGCAGGAGTAGTTTCGTTACTTCTTTGTGGTTGTTGCGAACGGCGAAGTGAAGGGGTGTTCGGCCGAAGGTGTCGGGGATGTTAGGGTCGAGGGGTTGTCGGCTCGGGGGTGTCGACTGCTGGGGGGTCCCCGCGCGGGTTTCTGTTGACATTGTGATTACTGGTTGTAGGAGGCCTAGCGATGGGGATGGTGGTGAAACTTAATGGGTTGATCAGATTTATCAGTATCTGCTCAGGTTTCGTGACACAAACCTGTTATAGCTCACTAAGATCTGCTAAATACAGTTTCGGTCTATCCTAGGCTACCGGCAGCCAGGCGCCGTGCCGAACCGCTGCGACTGAGGTGCTGCTGAGAGTACGGTAGTCGGGGTAGGACTCATAAATTACGGTGTGAACGATCGTACTAACACGGACGAAAGGTTCTCAAGAGATGACTAATCAACACTAAGAGAGCCTACCGGGTTCCCTCGCTGGTGAAGCGACACGAAAGAGACTCCTGAATAAAATCTCTGGAGCCAAAGAGTGTTTAAAAGTGGGGTAGGAGCCCACCCCCCGTATAATAGTAAGAATCCTCCTACTTTGGTTAAAACCAGGCATATCCTTCAACTTGCTGTGGTGTATTTTGAGTACCACAAATATCACGTGACTTGCCGCTATTTCAGGCTCCTAACCCCAATCTGCCTCTTACAAGTGCTCCTCTGCTTAGACTAACTCACTTTCTCAGTTACTCACTTCTTGGTATGATACACCCCCTCTTCACTCTACACCAGCTCCTCCTACACTCGCCCCCTGACAAACTAACAAGCACTAAAATCCCCGTATTAACCTCGCCGGACGCGCAGCTCACACGCCCCTCTCCCATATCCTCTCGCACAGCGCAATCACTCCTTTCGACCCTGCTCAACCCCGTCTAACAAACAAGTCAATAACCTAGCAAGCCAGCCCCCCGATCCAGTGCCTTCGCAAAATTACACAGTACGATAACACCCTCAGCACCGCGAGTGAGGTACCGTTACACCTTTGACTCCCCATGCCGTTAATGAACAGTGGGGATGTGCAGTGGCCAAGTCAACGGGATAGTTTTGGGATTAAGTGCGTGATCTCGAGTGATCGGGAGCCGCAGTGTGCACTATATGGTTCGGGGGGAGGGGGGAATTGCGAGTGGTTGTGTGCTAGTGGGCTGATATCGTCTCGTTGCAAGAGAAGCTTTACCGCTCCCCCATACCCGTACTGGGTAGTTAACATGAGTGGTGTTAGGCATATTCAGTCTCCGCCGTGTTAGAATCGACATCCCCCGTCCCAAAAGTATCTTTACTATTTCATCATGCCCCACTGAGCCGCCAACGAAAATAGTGTTCGGCAATGATCATGGCACCCCGCATCAAGATTTACACTCCGTCGTTCCGAAGCATCTTTACTTCTTTACTACGCCCCCACGTCCGCGACCAGCAGCCCACAAAAGTGGCGATTGGTCTAAGTATCTGTTGCCATCCCCCCGCTCCAATATCATCTCCACTATTTCTTCATTAGCCTCCTCAGCAGCGGTAAAACTGGTCCTGCGCCGTACATGGTGTCCGCTATATCTAGTTTGACATCATTCCCCTCGAGAAGCATCTTGACTATTCCCTCAATTCCGTATCGGCTAGTCCACCTAAGCGGTATTCAGCCCTTTTCGGCGCCTGCCGTATTAAAATTGACTCCCGCTCCAGTAGAACCTTTACTCCCCCATCACACCTGTTCCCAGGGGCACACAAGAGTGCTGTTAGGCCATATCTGTTGTCTGCTACATCGGGATCGGCATCCTTCCGCTGCAATAGTACCCTCACGCCTCGGTCATCCCCCCCTCTAGCTGTTAAGAAGGGTGCCGTGATACCCAAAGAATCTGAGAATTTCTGCCCCATGCAGTCCTGTAAACCCCTGAGGGCTAGCTTCTCCGTCGAAATCCGGCTCCTACCATCCTCCACCCCCATCGTAAAGCGAAAAAGAGCAGGTAAGAGGATATAGGCCGACCGGATCTATCCGAAAGCCTCGATGTGAGCGCTTTCACATCCTTTGCCACCTCCCTTCTTGCACATTTTCCCTAGTAATAGGAAGCATGTCCCTCTAGGAGTAAGAGGGGAGACAGCGTTAGACGGATACCCCCCCCAGACTTGAGCAGACTAGCCGGGTGGTGGATAAGTACGGTGTCCCTCAACCGTGACAAGCACAAAGAACGCTCTAGTAATGTTTGAATCATGGGATCATTTCCAGATCCTATCTTTACTCCTAACGCATAGAATAGCACACTAGCGTATAATGGTTGCTCCGAGTTCAACGCCGATACCAGAGCCCTATTCCGCGCCAGAATCTACTACCTACTACCACTCTGCTGCTCCATTCGTATTGGGGGTTTCTGTGTATGCTGCTCCCAAGCCATTATCGTTGGCCACCTTGTTCAGCCATTGTCTCCTATCAAAGATTGTGACTCCTCGTAGAATAGCACCAAGGCCTGTTGAATTTAGGAGAAATCTGCATACCATGCTTAGCAGATGTATGACCGTGTATGCATTGGCAAAGGCCAATTTTTCAACGCACATTTCGGTGATCTTTTGTGGTGTCACGTGGTTTGGAACTGATCCGAGACCGCTTTCATAATATATTACCAATCGACAAAAGAAGCTTCCGTACCCAGCAACCAAAGAATGTTCTCGGAAGCCCTTGGCATCACTTCGGCAAGATATCAATACTCGAGTACAGATGGAGATGGGAACTCAGGTGGTGAGGCAACCGCCCACGGTACTTCAGCATTCCCACAAGATCTGGAAGTTGCGGGTTTCGACTGTCGCGCTCATTTTGTCTCAAGGAACAGCTTCAATGCCGGTCACAGAATTTCATCGTCTTTGACCACCTACTGCGTTAGGATGACTCTCATCACAGAGGGAGGAGCACACCACCCCCCGCAAAAAAAAAAAAAATTAAGTTTCCCACTGCGTGATCGCGCAATCCCCCAGTTATGATACTAGGAAGCTAATATTTATCGTCACTAACATACTAACTTCTTTCCACGAAACTCCGCTACGTGCTGAGATATGCCTTGCCCACTTCCGGATTCCTGCAGCAATACGGGAAAGGTTTATTAGCTCCGCATCACTACTCCCCCCACTTCCGAAATTCACTTGTTTCCGGAAGCTGATTTCTGGAGCCATCGAGCCCATCGACGCGCATTCCCTGATGCCTGCTCTGAGGCTCTAGCGGTGAGAGCCTCTGGAGGGTTTTGTGACCAATTCTTAGGGCGAGAAGGTGAGAAGGGTGAGTTTGGCACTCCCGCCCGCACCGTCATTAAAACCCCTTCCCACATGCAAACCACAATTCTAATCGAGGGCTTTTTTACTATATATTGTCACAGTTGGCATTAGCGGTGCCATGTTGACGGGGCCTGCGTAGTCTGGCCCATGATGCTGCGCCCAAAGTGTCAGTTAAATCTGGTGCTGTTAGAGACTACTCCGGTAGAGAATTAGGGGGAATGCTTTTCCTTGACAATAGTTACGGTACAAAGGTGCCTATAGGTTCTGCACCTAAGATGTTCGATTGCACCTCGAGTGTGTTGACCCGCCGAATGGTGACAAAAATGAAGGGAAAAAGAGACAGCATTACAGACTACCCTCTATAAATTAGTAACAAGCTCCCTTGCTCATCCCAGTCATTCGTCCCTATATTTTGAATCGTGCACAGTGAAAAAATGTGAATGAAGTGTAATGTTCTGACCAGAAGGGGGAAAACAGCAATTACTGTGGTCTCATCATATAACTTCGCTCAAACTTAAACCAAGAAACACGATAAGAAAATGAGGTAAAAGATTTCAAAACATGCAATCACGGCCCGTTCCTCGCCCGATGCCACGGGGCCAATGCCCTTCCATGAAATTCTAGCATATAACAAAGGAAAGCAAGCGGGAGAATATTTTCCGAATTTCGCCATGTCGAGGAGAGGAGGAAGAAGGGCAAGAGAAAAGCAAAGCTAAAACTCCCGTCCATAAAACCCCCCATCCATTACACCATCATGCCGGAGCACCTTCTACCATCATTGCGATGGTACCCGAATACGCCATCGTTGACATGCACCTTCCATC
>QLOI01000029.1:12308-36354 GCA_003313605.1 Tuber umbilicatum | reverse complement strand
CCCGCACCAGCAAAAAACGGCAGGGGCCCGCCTGGGGAATGACCCAGGGTGGGCCCTGACCAAGAGCGGGGGCCAAAAAGGCCCTCAAGAATACCCCCGTTACGGGCCGGGGAGTGGGCCGGGGCGGGGATTTTCGCCGGGGGCCTGCGTTTTTCGGGCCCCTGGAGGCCCCGTAACGAACACTAATAAAATATAAACTAACTTAAATGACATCTACTGGTGAGATAAATATAACTTGAAGTTCAAATCTGATGCCCTATAACATAATTTATAAAATCTTAACTAATATCTATATATTATATTATATTATTATATAATATTATTTAGTTTTTATATCTTATCTCATTATTAATACCTCTTTTCTGTACTTAGTTACTATTTAATACTATCTTATATAACTATATTTTTTGTTTTTGAATCCAGTATTAGTACTTAATACTTGATTACTGTACTTATTATATTAGTTCTTGATTTATATAAATGATATTATAATTACTAACTTAATAGCTTGATTAAAATAAAATATTCTAATAACTAAAATTGGGTTGAAGTAATGGATAATTCAAAACTTGGTTAAAAAGTAAAATCAATATAAGTATACTAAAACTAGAGACTAATTATACAAGTTAGAGCTAGTCTTAATACAATATTTTTACTTCAAATTCCATATCCATCTCCTATAGTATCTAGTCAAGTAAGATACTGAAAATATCTGTTGAAGAAGAAAAATTAGATACTATCAGAACTACTTTTTTGTAATAGTATCAGAATTGTCTACTACAAGTTTAGTAGTAGTAAGCAATAGTTCTTTTTATTAGAAAATCTATCAATACTACTAGAGACTTAAATAGTAGTCTATATATGTTAAGTCATATTAATTTTCTTAAAATAAGTATAATTTAAATCCTACTTGTAAAAATGCAACATATTCTACTGGCATCTGTTATGTTACAGCTCTTCTCTTTTTAGTCAGATCTTTAAGCACTGAAGTCCTAATTATAGAAAACATTAGAAGTTGCCAGATATTATATTATCTTCTATCCTATCTTTATTATGAATTTAACTTTATTAAATACTTTTAATGTAGAATAAAACCATATATGATAGTATATTGTAAATACTATTTCTCTTTCTTAATCAGAATAGTATTACAAGTACTAGCACAGATTCTTAATATATTAATTTAAAAATATTATCAGTGAACAATTTATATAATAGATACTTATTAAACTAATATACGGTAGTCTATCTATAATCTGTTTAGACTGGGACTTGGTCAAGTAATCAATAGAATTTTCAATAGATTCAAGTTTACCAAGTACCAGATCAGGAACTAAGTGGATTATCTAATGCAGGCTTCAAGGTTGTTACAAACAACTTAAGTCTTTAAAATCAAGATAAGAAACTGTTAGTGTTCAACTAAGTAAATTCATAATACTGTCCGTTGAAAGCTACTGTTTTTAGCCAAACTTCTCTAGTCTATAAATATACAATTTTGTTTCTAAGTATGAATAATCTATTAAATGATACTTAATACACAATATAGTAAAACCTCTAAGTATGATACCAAATAATACTTAAAATAAAATATATAGTAACTTAAGTATCAAATAATACTTAAAATAGAAGATGGGGCAACTTAAGTATCAAACTATACTTAATACAAAATATAAAATATATTCCAGTACCTGTACTAATTACAATATGGTTCTGAAGATTTTGTAAGATACATTGATATAAAATATAGCCTTACATCTCATAAGCAGATTGTTGACTCAAATTCTTAAGTTTATATATTGTAGACAACTAATATATTCCTTCATTATTTTCAATACTAGTATTTTTACCTTCTATCTCTTGGTTAGTACTAACTTGAAAATAGTAATATAGCTTTAATTTGAAATTAAGCAGGAATTCTTTGAACTAATTCGGAATGTTGTAAATTTTAGATATCTTCTTCAATTTTAAAATACAAATATTAGACAATCTAAATATTTTATTTCCTATTACATATTATCTATATATATTTAAACAGCATGGTACTGAAGTATTAAAGAGAGAGTATCTAATTTTCAAAGGTATCATAATTTCTGTCATGGTTAAAATTATTATACTTTTTATTTAAAAGTTAGTATTGAGGTTAGCCTTCTATAACCATTGAAGTTAAGTATTTAAAGATTGTAATTTATAGATATAGGACTGAGAAGATATTCTAATTTCACAAAGGTAATATGGTTATTAATATATTAAAATCAAACAATTAAGAATTGAAAGAGGTATAGATTCAGAAGAATTGCAAAGAGTATCTTATAGGTTTCAAAAAATAGTAAAAATGACTTTTATATACTCAATTGATCTTGGAAAAAATATTTTAACTTCCAGTAACATCTTTACTGTACTGGCTGTTCTCACCATCCAGAAAGCACTTGTTACGGGTAACCAACTCAGTGCTCGGTAGAGTATAGTTAAGCGTTAAGGTATTCGATAATGGAGAAATGTCAGGAAGGCCCTGTACTTGTAATTGCAAATACTTGGTTCGCTAAGACTACCAAGAGTATGAAGTGTAGACAATAACTTGTTATATTACTAAGATCTCTTCTCTGTTGCTGCCTAGACTAAATAGCTGAGGAGGAACTCTTGTGTTTGTGTCCCATGTGAGTTTCCGCAGCCAGTACATCTAATACCTATACTAACTAAGTACATCCACAACAACTGCTCATCTTTCGTCTTATCAATTTGAGTGCAAAACTTGTTGATCCTGAATACTTCCCTGCTTCTGGTTATTTGGGTAATACAACTTTGTTTTCGTGAGGGTTTGCAAGACTCTGTCAGTTGAAAGCTATTGATGCTTTTGCTATATGAACTTAGTCTGAAATATGCCGTCCAAATACTAACATACCAGTTGTTCCTCTGTTATTGAAATGATCAGCCTCAATATCAGATACTGGTAACAATACAGAGGCAAGACTGCATTGTCTTCACGAAAGAGTTGGTAGGCTTAGTACTCCATCACTTCTTTGATTTGCCTAGCAAGATGATCTTGCAGCTACGACTCCTTAACTCTCGTCCATTCTTACTGACCAATGACTATTCGTAGTCAGTCAACATGAAGCATAATATCTTAATATAGTTCTAGGGGATTTTCCATTTATCCAGGTACTTTATGTATGGTACACTGGATTCCAATTGTATGAGCATTGCATATTACCTTTCTCATTTATCCTGCGAACAGCTTCCAGTGGGACAGACAACGACAACATATATGGTGTTATGGGAAGGCTGTCAATTTCGTGATTTTTGCTTGTAGCAAGCAACAACGTAGGGTGCTGCAGGTGACGTCCGGGCCCTTTATCAGGGCCAGATGGGGGTATTGGAATTGCATATGCCTAACAGCACTGTTCTCTTATAAACTATCTTATGATTCACTTTATCTGGCTTCAAAAACGATAGATGGGTACCAGATAGTGTTTTGATTAATATTTCCATCGATACAGGTGAATATTACAAAGTCTGCTACCTTGCTATGATACAACCAATGAATGGACCCTAAAACTCTTTAACCAATGTGAACCTATTTGTCTAATCCTGGCAACTTGCTTAGTAATACTAGTATGCTTTTTTTAGAGAGCTCAAGTTAGTCAATATTTTCTAAAATAAAGAGACCAGTGTGGGTCCAGGAATGGACCTGGTAGTGCTTCTAATTGGCAGGGAATTCATATAAGGCTATCAACATTGGCAGTAGTCATTTGGGGTAGGGAGGAGTATATTCTATTAATTGATAATACCATTGTAGCATTCTCAATTGATACTTACCTCAAACCGGAGCACCCTTTTTGCAGTGTAAGGTATATGATGGCTGGTAGCAGATAGAGATCAAGGAGTATTAAGATTATTAAACAATGAGAGTTTGCAGTAGACATTTTTCTCAAGTTAGGATCTCTAGGTGTCCCTCATATCTGTGGCATGTGGACATAAGTGGATTGTGTGTTGTGCATGTTAGATAAGCATAGATAGAGTAATAAACAGAACTTTGTTGTTTCTCAGGTGCAAGCCTGCTGTCCAAGCACAAATAGAAAAAAGTGTACATACTACAGAAAACCTCACAGCACTAATATCCAAACCCTCAACCTCACAGAGACACAATCTATGAACCAGGTCAAGCCCATTTAACCCGTACATCACTTGACAGGGCGCCACCCACACAGTTCTCATACATATTGTGATCTACTTCCTCATGAAAGCGACACTTTCATCTATCTGATTGTAGTGTCCATTAAAGGCCACCTTTTATCAGATCTGTTACTATGAACGGAACCTGGTGATATTATATACTTCTTTGGCCATGGCAAAATGTGAACAAATTAGAAGTTACAGGTGTTATGAGAAGCACCTTGAAACTTTTACCACAGAAAAAGCCATCTGTTTGGGAATTACAATTTTCACAAGACATGTTAAGTTAGGCTAAAATTTGGATATCATAATGTATTTAACACTGCTCAGTACTCGGATCTAATATATAACCAATTGAGGTAAACCTGGAATTGCCATGAGGTTGCAGTTGAAAGGGCATGTATGTGGTGGTCTTTGCCTGGTTACTGCCAGTGCATAGATACCAATAAGAATAATGTAACTTTCTCATAGCTTAAGATAATTAAAAAACTTCTGCAAGGCTCACTTTAGAAAATACTAGTGAGGAGAGGATAGTAGAGAGTAAGAAAAGTAAAGAGGAAAGAAACGGGGCCCAGAGGGTAGAGTTGGATATGTTGGAATATAGAAGACATTGTATAAAGAGAAAAGAAAAAGAAAGAAAACAACTTGAAGAAAACAACTCCCTACATATACAGGAAGAAAATCCAGTCTCATACCCCAAATCTCACAAACCAGAATATAACATACATAACATATTTCCCAGGAAAGTGGGACATTACGTGAAAGTAGGATTTACTTTTGATGCCCATAGCTTGAGATACCCGGTAGATCAACTCCATACTTGATATTGACAAATATACGACTTCCAAAATGCAACACTACAAAGGGCACCAGCAAAGGCCAGGCAAGAAGATGAGCATGAAAGCCGAGTCCAGGAAGAGTTGAGGGCAATTCAAGAAGGTTTGAATGGTGGAGCCTGAGTAGCAGCTGCAGTTGAGCTCTATGGAGTACCTTGAATATTATTATAATATCAACTATCCGGAGAGCGAAAGACCTGTAGGGAGAAGCATGTTGAACAATAGCAGTTAACTGTGGCTGAGGGGAAGGCTATTACAAAATGGTATTTCGATATGGATGATAGAGGCTTTCCTCCACGCCTTGATATGATGTGAGATATAGCTACTCGTTTGCAAATAAAAAGATTAGATGAAAAGAGTAAACCATTTGGAAAGCATTGAATTTCTAGGTTCTTGGACAGGAATCCCTCAATTACGGTTAAGTTTAACTGTTGTCTTACATGGCAGAGAGCCTAGGCAAATAATTCCCAGGTCATTAAGAACTTTGTTGCAAAACTTACCCACCTCATCCACTTCTACTGTTTGAAAGCCTTTCAAGTCTTTAATATGGATGAAAAAGGGTTTCTACTTGGCTAGGCTTCATGAGCATGTGTCCTTTGTTGCCAACGACACAGGAACCTAAACATTACTCATGACAGAGGCCGTGAGTTGGTTACCATTGCAGAGACTGTTAGTGCAGCTGGAATTGTCTTTTCTTCTCTTGGGATTGTAATGGGGGCTCCCTATGGGAAGATGGATCTCAAGGATGCTGCCGTACCAAAGCTTTCTTCGTACACAAAATGAAGAACAGATATGTAAGAGAGTAAACCTTATCGGTGAAACTTAATATCGTTAAGCCGCAGCTTTACTCAATAAGTTTTCAAGAGGATAGTTGATCATCTTAGGAGAAGAGGTCTTGCATATACTTAAGTAGAATTATATTGCCAGCTCCTCTCCATCACTCCTAAGTTCACCACCATCACAAGCATGCCCATCTCCTCTGGGCCTCAGGCTAACATTCCCCTGAATGTCAGCTGGCTCTGCTAGTTCATTATCCGGCATGAAGTGTTCATGCACCATTTTGATACATGCATTCAGCTGCAGGGGAAAACTCTTCACATTGTTGTCCTGTTAGTGGTGAACCAACAGGTAACTGATAAGCAAGTCTAACATCAAACTCACCGTCCCATACGTATTCGTTTATACAAGTCCTGTAGACTACCACCCAATGGTATCGCTACGTTCTGCAAGTCTATCATCTTCTACTGTCTTTGACATGATAGCTTGGTCTACAGAGTCCTGTGATGAGGTACTTAAGTCATTGGGTTATACGGACGCTATCCACAGCCACTGACATTAAGTATGTCTATCAAGACAAAACTACTACAATCTTGAGTTCGCTAACAACCTCCAGACTTCTTACAGTCTTTCGGGAACATACGGGAGTCGAAGGTCTACTACTTAACCGGAGGCCTCCCACGCTTCTGGTATACCTTCCATTCCTACCACCATAGGCTTATAAGTATCAGTAGCGTATGCACTCAATAATAACCTTTCGTGTAACCTTGTGATTGTCCTATTCCCCCTCATATATCCTACGAACAGCTTTCAGTCGACTGGACAGCGACAACCAATATGGTTTTATGCCTTAGTCTTCAATCATTGGCTTTTACAAGTAAACCAGCAACTACCCTTCTGTTGGCCCATGATACATTGTCTGTACATCAGGGCCAGAGGAGGGTTTTGGGCTCAGATTTTCCAATTTTGCCCAAGGCGAGATTTTCTTCAGTTCGTAGGTCAACAATGGATTACCTGATTGAGCCCATATTTGAACCTACTATATAATCTCGCATAACAATCATTCCCATGACTTCCTTTGGAACTTGGCATAACCGTTTACACTCAAGATAGGGTAACTCCTGTCCAAAAGTAGGGTAACCATCTTACCAAGGTAGGGTAACTATACTCCCTAAGATATGATAACAACCCACCTTAGGTAGGGTAACTCGTTAGGGCTCTCAGAGACCTTCCGGACCCACAGCGTAGACTTTCCCTACCTACCCGGTATACCTTTCTAGTTCGCAGTCTAAGCTTTACCATTTGCTTAGTCCACATAGTAACCCTTTGGTAGAGTTACTAGACCAGCCTAACGGTAACACTTCCGGGCTCTGGCACGGGATAACTTGAAGACTATGTCTACTATAAGATCCAGCAGGGTTGTTACAGTGATCTACTGTGGAGCAGCCCAGTATTTAGGATAGTATAAGAACCTAACTGCTGAAGAGAAGGATTATATTTTTAGCTACTCATCCAAGGGCTGAATCAATGATAGGCTTGCTATAATATGACTAGAGCAGATTTTTGAACCACAAACAGCACCATTAGTCAGGTGATTACCAATGCTGCTTATCCTCAATAGCCATGGCTCCCATCTTATCTTCTAATTTATGCAGTTTTACCTTGAGCATAATATTCTACTTCTATGATTGTCATCCCACAATACACATCTCCTCCAACCTCTGGACAAGGGCTTGTTTTCACTATATCAGTACTACTATGAATGTGAAGTAGACAACTATCAAAGATCTGGTTACAATTCATTCACACTTGGTATTAAGAAGTTCTTACTCATTAGAATAGTTGCCAATGCGAGTGAGAAGACCTTCACACAATCTAATATTTGTCATGCTTTTGAGGACGCAGGAATTTGGCCTTTGCGTATGCAGATGGTTTTAAGAAAAATGAGGCCTGAGGTCTCCCCATGCCATGATATACTAGGGCTTAAAGCTACACAACGTGAAAGCAAGGATATTCGACAGTGTGTTCAAGTTGCTGAGAAGTTGCTTGATAGCAAAATGGCCTCTCTCTCTCAATCAAAACCCACCACCTATAGATCCAGCAGCATTGGTAATGATTACACTGGTTAAAACTATCATGCGAGAGCTCTGCGATCAAATGGAGACAGAAATTGCCAGGCAGGAACTCTATCAGGAACAGTCATCAGCAAAAGTTCTTAGATGCACACAGAGCATTTGGAACATCTGATACACAGGGTGCTCTGAATGTTAATTGCGAATCAGAACGCAGTGTTGCGTCGCATTGGCGTCAGGGTACAATGGGGTTGCCACATCAATCTCAGGGTGCAACCAGGTACAGCACTACATTCTCAGGGCACAACTAGGCGCTGCCCTACATTTCCAAGGTGTAACCAGAACTTCAACATGCCAAAGGGTCCCCCCTTTATCTCTTCATGATCTGCTAGGTAACAATTGGTCACAATAATATTTATGCAGGAGATAATTTAATTCATTAAGGCACCACTAGTTATACAAATCATAATTTTCCTGTCAACTGGTTCTGGCCAGAACCTCACCAGAACCTCACTAAAACCTTGCCAAAACTTTGCCCCAGAAGACTACGTTTATAACAGGCTGTAGCCCCACCAATAATGCCCGCGAGAGGACGTTCTTTACACTGTTAGAAAGCTGGCGTCGAGTAGATCTATGCTGCTGAGTATCGGGTGCCGCGGCCAAAGGGCGCCTGAGGAATCTGGTGTCAAGGTTGGTTCATGTCAAAACCTCGCCAGAAAACACTACTTTCATAACAGACTGTAGCTCCACCAATAATGCCCACAGAAGGACTTTCTTTATACCGTTGGAACGCTGGTAACGATTAGATCTATGCCGCTCAGTATGGCATGCCGTGGCCAAAGGGCTTCCGATGAATCTGGCATCAAAGTCAGTACAGATCAGAACCTTGCCAGGAAAGGCCACTTTTATAACAGGCTGTAGCTCTATCAATATTGCCGGCGGGGGGGCGTTCTTTAGTGCGTTGGAAAGCCGGCGACGAGTAGATCCAGACTCCCTAGTATCAGGTACTGCAGCTGGCGGGCACCTGAGAGATCTGGCGTCCAAGTCAGTACATGCCAAAACCTTACTAGAACCTCGCCAGAAAAGACTACTTTCATAACAGGCTGTAGCACCACCAATATTGCCAGTGGAGAAACGTTCTTCAGTGCGTTGGAATGCTGGCGTCGAGTAGGTCTAGGCTACCCAGTATCAGATACTGCAGCCGGCAGGCACCCGAGAGATCTGGCGTCAAAGTTAGTACATGCCAATACTTCACCAGAACTTCACCAGAAAAGACCACTTTCATAACAGGCTGTAGATCCACCAATATTGCCGGTGGGGGGAGGGCCTTTAGTGAGTTAGAAAGCTGGGGTTGAGTAGGTCCAGGCTGTGGCGTATCAAGTGCTGCAGCCATCAGGCGCTTGAGGAATCTAGTGTCAAAGTCAGTACATGTCTAAACCTCACTGGCGCCGAGCAAGATAATTAATACTAGGAATAAGAATAAATACCTCTGGGGATACCATATGAAATTCTCAAATGCTATTAAGCTAGGCATGATGATGGGTGTAGTAGGAGCAGACAGTGTGTGTGGATGGTAGTATGTAGTTGTGTTGTGTGACGTATGAATATTCAGAGACTGTGAACATGACGGGTGGTGAAGTGACTGCAAAATCATAACAAAGTACCGGGACTACCACCGGACCTTGGCTATCACTCGGATTCTGAGTGGTATGTAGATCCACTTTTGGTCTTTCAATCAAGAAGTGCTGAAAATAGAACTTGCCTATTCAGTAGAGTGAAATAGAAGAAATGTGGCTGGATCATTGCTTCTGTCTGCCAGGCTACTGGACATCCTAGTAAGAGTCTTCTTGAGAATAGAAGCCACAAGAGCTAGCGTCAGGGGGTGTACAAGATGTAAAGTAAAATAGGGGGTCTCCAGATGTGGAAGTAACATGAAGAATAATTCGGGTACTTCCAGGCGTCAATTGGATGTAGCGTGTGTCAGGGTATGGAAGCAATGTAAAGAAGAGTCAATCCAAGAAACTTAATTAAGAAAGCATCATGTTGTGATTATCAATAAGTCTATCATAATAGTAGACTCTTTCGCGCCAGATGGAGTGCTTTCAGATCATTCATGCATACTGAGCAAGATTGAGTGGATTTCGCCCTCAGAGACAGAAGCGCCATGAACATCTCCACCCCTACGGCGAGGCACTACCAAGTGGAAAAACCCCCATATCCTTCCCAATCAGCCTCTTCATATGATGCTGCACTCACAATAGCCCTAGGCTTCATGCTTTGTCCATTTTCTCCTCTTGTAAGTTTCCCCCTTAGTTTACTACTATCTTCATACTTTCTGGGCTACACTCTCTTCTACTCTAACCAGATATATTCCTTACTACCATAGCTAGATCCAGCCTAGCCAACCTGTCTTTCTCATAGTTTTTTCATTTTTTAAGTGTTCGTGTTGATGGAGTTTTTCAATTTCTAACATTGATCATGGTTGATCTGACATGTTGTCCCGTATCCCGGTGTTGTCCCGGATCCCCGTATTTGACGCTATAGGATAAAACTCCATCAACCCTACAATCTCCTAATACCATTCTGAAACTGTGAAAAACTTGCTACTTATAAAGTTCTAACGATTGAAGGGAGTTTATGAGTTTTGCGTTTTCAAAGTCCCGACCTCCAAGATCTGTGGGCCGTGGCAGTTTTGGTCATTATTGGCCGCCGTAACAAATAATTATTGCCATCTATTCATTTCACAAGGAGCCTGAACGGGTTCGTTGGGTTAACCCGGGTTAAGGCTGGGTTAGGTTGGGCAGTGGTTGGGTTTGGGTTGGGTCAGGTTGACCGATTCGAATCATGGAAGCAATGTAAATTGTTTTACTGCAGGCGTAAATTCTGAAATTCCACATGACTAAACTTTTATCCTTTAAGAATACAAGTATAGCAATCGATGGATAACAAGGGGTCGAAGACTTAGGCAGGGATATAGCCTTTCTCCTTAATCTTGCGTCCCACACGTCGACGAAGATGTTGCATGTTTAACGGGAGGTGTGTCTCTGGATCAAGTTCAGGTGGGGAGTGTCCAGCGAATAGTTCATCAATTGTGATGAACGGATCCTCCACCGATCCCCCCGGAACCGGAAAAATATTCTAATAAACAAAGGATAAGAGAATTGCAAATGGTTAGCAAAATAGCCAATCGGGGAGGAAAGGTATACCAATTGAGTCCTCTCGGTGGAACCGTCAAGGTGACAACGACAGATCATGAGAGTCGCGCTCATCCGTTTGCCGATCTCAAGTTCAAGAAGTTGAACACATAAAACAACTTTTACCGCACCCGCCGTGCCTTCCTGCCATAGCTAGGTGTCGAAACCATGCATTCCGGATCTTTCCGAACTACACTCTAGGACTACAGAGGGATAAGCTCTTGTTCTACCATTAACAAATGGTGTGAAAGCAAGATCCGGAATCTTGACGGAGCCAGCGAAGCGACCAAGAAAGTTCCTAACTGCTATAAATTTATTAGCATTACATTTGAAATTTATGAGATTGAGGAGGCATACTCGGCAAGGTAATCTCAAATTCATCACGATTGCTGAGTGTCAGGAAACCCCCCGCACACCACACCGCCACCTCAAAGAGCAACCAATCAACGGGAGTTTCGTAAAGGGCGGTTGGCATTACAACCATCAAAGTTCCGTAACCTGCATTGAAATGAACCCTAGTGATGGTTAACAGTTAAGTTGTATAGGCCGGCAGATAAATGGTTACCTCAAACCGCGGTACTCCGGCTTTTCAACTCTGTCAAGTATAATCGCGACTACTTTTGCCCCCACATCGGTGTCGATAGGTTCAAACAAAAGATAGTCCCTAAGACCCGGTAGTAGTAGGCTGTCAATCGCTTTAAGGATGCTATTTTCCATGATGAATGCGTATCTTGAGTGGATTTTGTGATGGCTTTAGGAAAGGCTTGCTGAGGTGATGGAGATAAATAGAGTTCACAGTACGGTCAAGTGAACACGTAGGTATGAAACGTCATTGTAAGTTGCTAAGAATCCGGTGGCCTGAGCAATACGCTCCACATCTGTACCATAAGAACTAGGAAAATTGCTAGGACGTTGGGGTTGCCCCTGCTGGTAAGGTGCAATGCTTTTTTTTTTTCCCCGGCCCAGGCCTGAGGGGGATAGTTTTCGCTGTGTTTTCACCCCCATATCCAAAGGTAGGAATTTCGGTTGTCCAAGAGCCAAGTTCAATTATTCGAGTTCTCACGGTACTCTAGTACCGTACAAACTCAAATAAACGGACAATGTGCCAGGCAGTCCAAAATTTCCTCCTCTGGAATAGGGGCGGAAAATACACTAAAAAAACCCGCCTCCGAGACAAATAAAAAAGAAAAGGAAGTCAGACCTTACTAGGAGAGGCAACTCCAATGTCCTAGCACATGGTCCGTTTATTCAAGTTTTATGGTACAGGAATTGCAGGAGTCGCCACACCTGGTCGTTGGAGTGGGCCTACTCAGAACCTCATCCCACTTGCTTATCCCCTCAACCGGAAAATCTCACGGGAGCTCCAGCTATACTTGAGAGGGAAATATGGGGCGGGAAGCAAGGTGAGGTTAATTCCGGTGGATGGCTGCCCTTCCGAAACTCGGCTTCCTCCAATACTTGCTTTTAACATCATAGAATTCCTCATATGCGACTCCAACCATAACTAACCCCTACCCATACTCATGTACTATACCGACGATGACACAGTACACTACCAGCGCGGCAGCCTAAGACTGGCTTCAGGGGGTTTAGGGTTGGGAGCAACAACAATGTGACGCAGAAACCCGAGGGTTAAGGGTTAGTGTCATGGATTTAATGCGCATATATATAGTAATATACGTGTATCTCCTCTCAGCCAGTGACCAGTGACCGCCCCCAATTCTCTCTATGGCAGCTTCACTCCTAACACCCTCTTCTCCCTCAGCTTCCCGAGATGGAATTCGGATCCTGTTTAATTGGTACGTCTGTCCGAACGAAGGCGGGAGTGTTGGATGCGCAGAGGCTATTGATCATGGAAGTTGTTTGTTCAGTTTCTCTTTCCCCCGTTAGCAATGGGAGTACACCGGAGGAAGGAAATGTAGCTAGAAGAGAATGGGCGTGTGCGGTGAGAGTGTGGATGGAAGGATATGAGAATGGGTCATTTGGGTTTCCTATATACACCTGCCTCTACCGCCGGTTAGTTTAGTTAAATGTGAATTTGAGATCTTTCATACCTCAGCGAAGGTTGTGCTCGTTTGTGCTTCACCATTCGTCATTTGTCCCCCGCCGTTTGCCGTAAATTCAAGTTGTTCGTCCGTTACCGCCGTATATCGTCAGTGTATATCGTTGCCGCCTGTGTCGCCGTTTATCAGGGTTGGTCGCCCAGATGGCAAGCCTAGGTAGCCCGAAATGCCCAAGAGAAAGCCAGAAGGAATTGTCATTTATGTTTATCATACCATACCAGTTATGTCTGTCGAACGATTAGTGATTTGCGACATTCCCTTAGTTCAGATACTATTCAAACACCTCAATGTCTCCGAAGCTGGCAACGAAATGCCCGATTGGAGGGAATCTCTAGAAGCGTTAAGGGAACTCATCTCTGAGAATAATTGATCCTCTTTAAGTTTTCTTCTACATATATCTTGTTTTCCTTCATCCGGGTGACTTACTCTCATACAACTGCCGTCTCCTATTTCCCAGAATTAGCGCAGCTTGAATTCCTCCCAATTATCAAAGCTGAAACGATTGACTTTTTAAAATAGAATTGAATAGAATTGGATCAACCCCAGCTCTTGAATTTCCTGGGCTTTCCGGATGGCCCGGGCTTTGTTTGGGTCGGGTCGGGTTTGGGTTGGGCTCAAGGGGCTATTGCTCAGGCCGGCCCACCGCAAGGCGTGAATGTGGTTTAGCCCTAATACCATAGAATACAATGGTATATGGTCCCTTGCTTCGCAGGTCCGCGGGAGGGCATTGCCCCTAGTTCTTCCTGTGTGCGCTCCCTCTTGGAGTGTTCACCTATCTGTATATATTTAGAGACCATTTCCCCCCATTAATTTAATATCTTTCCACCCTTGCTCAGACCAGCCACCTCCTATCATCAACAGCATACCTTCCCCCTTCGCATCAGATCACATTCGCCACCCGATTGGGGGCTGTTTCGAGATATCATTGGTGGTGTGCGGGGGATGTAAGGTACGCCGTGCTTGGGGGTGAAGTGAGTAATATTCCTGATGTTGGGTGAGTATTTGGGGTAGTTCTGTCCTGATTGAGAAAGGAGTGTTCTCAATAGTTTTAGTGTGAATCCCACGAAATTTTTATTACTCGAACTGATCGCCGAGCACCGCTTAGATACCCTAACACGTCGTAAGCCCATGAACAACTGGAGACCAAATACATATTGACCGGATTCCATTTGGTCCGATTCATATCCTATCACTCTTTCGGGCCCCAAATCCCAGAAACAGAAAGGCCATCCTCATTGAGGGTTCTACAGTGCAGATTGTGATGTGTGCACCGCACGAGGGCAGTAGGGCC
This sequence comes from Tuber umbilicatum, assembly GCA_003313605.1. Lineage (NCBI taxonomy): Eukaryota > Fungi > Ascomycota > Pezizomycetes > Pezizales > Tuberaceae > Tuber > Tuber umbilicatum. The sequence continues at coordinate 21,951 of QLOI01000029.1, read as the reverse complement.
GTTATCCCATTATGCTGGCCCCAGGGATAGCAGGAGGGTCTCTTGAAATCACAAAATCTCACTCGTATTTTGTCCACTCCAGCTCTTATCCGGTGCATAGCTCGGGCTTGGCCATCCATCTGCCGTGCCTGGCATGGCAACATATTTATCCCAAACACGGGTGAAAATGCTCTGAGGTTTCAACTTTAGGCTCTATGATCGGGCATATAAGTTAGAGTGAGGGCTTTCGTCAGCCGGTTTCTAACCTTCAACTTAACTACCGTGTGCCCCGTGGGTGTACCAATAACACATTAGGTCAAAATAGTACCTTTTTCTCCTTGCTCAATCATCGCTTACAGCTTGATACTCTCATAGGGATTATATAAGCATTGAGAAAGCTTTATATACCTAGGGGTGCGGGTGTGCATCCCAGGAAGCATTTCCTTTAACCCCATCCAGGGTTCTGTCTATACATCGCGAGTGGAGAGCATGGCCGGCGCTTGTATATTGCGAGATTTGAGCAGGGTGGGCCAAAGGCTACGGAGCGGCCTAATAGCCTGAATCTCTGCATGAGCATTATCCTAGTAATGACTTAGACTTAATTCTTCACGACTCTTTTACCGAACGTGGCGGAGCTCTAAAAATAATGCCGGTGCTGTGCTCGCTCATCCGAGCTATCTTTCACTCCAGGGACAAGCCGAGCACAGCAAAGCTCTCATGATATTAGAGAAACATAGAGGTATTGCGAGAGTAATCATCAAAAGTTATGTACAACGAAACAAAATAAGCAAGAAAAAAAAAGCCAAATTTACACCACAAATACAGCAACTGTACACTATAGCCACTAAAACCCCACGTCGAAAACTAGCATAGACCCGCCAACAACCTATGCCGCAGGAGCAAACAAACCCGTCCCAACCTACAATTCCTTTTTCAAGAAGTGTTCCTAACGGACCCAACATCAGTATTGCTCTCGAGAGGGGTGAAGATGGGTATGGACATACCGGCTTATGAGTAGTCTCGTAGTCGACGTGAACATATGCCCTCTCAACATCCGGCAAACTCTCTAGCTTGACTTGGAGCTCCTCTGCAACGTCGTGCGTGACTTGGAGAGCGGTGGTGGCAGACATTACAACATCCACCTCGACAATGATTCTCGGCCCGCTGTGGTATGCCCGGACCGTATCGATCTGGGTAATGAGCGGAGAATGGGTCATGGAGATGTAAGTGATTAGGCGAAGAAGGGATTGATCAGCGGTCACTCCGACCAGCAATAGGAACTCTCCTAGTAGAATCATGAGTTAGCTTCTGTGAAGTTCGGAGTACTAGCAGTAGTAGGTGCCATACGATAAGCGGTTCTGGACCACAATCCCAGAATTAGAAGACTGAGGATGATGGCACCAGCTGGATCTAACCACCACTTCAACTTTGATCCTCCCACTGAAGTGAGGATACCAAACCCGTTTACGAGCAAGTCGTTACGGTGATCCTCCCAAAGAATTTTGACCTGGGAATAAATATTCCTGAGGCCCCAGCAGTACAGAAATAGCGTCAACTTTGTGACGAAAGCGACGGCAACTGCAATGATGGATGGTAGGTGGAACTGGTTAAGCTCATCCTCCGCCTTGTGCGTTGCAAGCTCTTGAACCGACACCACAATCAAGATTAATGAAACCCCGCACATGAGGAAACAAAAGACAATATTTCCTGCATTCTCAAGACGTGCCTTTCCAGAGGGGAATCTCTTAGGGTCCACTTTGTTAATGGCACGGTGAGAGAGGATTAATAGGAGGTTGGAGCATGGGTCGAATATGGAATCAGCCATTGCTAATAACAGTTAGTATATCAGTATATCGTGATCCAGAGGGTTGTTAAGGAGATACCGACTCGCAAAAAGTGACAACGATCCAGAGGACAGGGCGCCATAAAGCTGTAAGACGGCCAAAATAATATTTGCAGCAAAACTTCCATTGACGGCGATCAAATAGCGGATACGTGTATCGCCCTTCTCATCCTTTGCCTCACGCCTGTGCTCCTCGATAGGTTTCAGCAATTGTTGAATTGACTGATTCTGGCTCTGGTAGAATTCGTGAATTCCCTTAACATCAACCTTCTGCTTTCTCCTATTATTATTCCCACCACTACCGGCACCGGTAGTGCTCGATTCGCCGAGGGTTTGCTCAGCACGGGAGTGCTTCCAGCGCGTGTTGCGATGTCTAGCGGTCAGGTTATGGATTTCCTCAGAAGTCTTGAGTCCAGAGGATAGACTGAACGGGTCGGAAACGGTGGGTAGGTTCTCGGGGTCGGTAGGCCTTGCGGCAGGGAGGGGGTGCAGCTCGACGACGGAGGTCGCGGAAGCCATGATGAAAAGGAGGCTGTTGTGTGAGTGATGGGCGGGTGAATGGAGGGAAGGAGGGGAGTGAGGGTTTTGGGTTTGGCGGGGGGGGGATACCTCAAGAACCCTTTGAAATCCGCTATCAGATTATCAACGGAAACCGGCCCTTCAGGCCAAGATAGGTTTAGTTTGACAAGTTAACGGAATTGCGAATACCGGTTAACGAGATCCAACCACCCATTGCCGTCGGCCGATATCATGCCGTGTAAGTAAAGCCCTATTTTCCCAGGGGCCTGCGTCCCTGAATCCGGCGAATACGGGGGCTGGCAGCAGCCGGTAGATCTTGATCAATGAAAACCTACCGGTGTTGATTCCAGCTTCCGTCAGGACTTTTCTCCGTCTCGCGTTTGACTTTTAACTTTAAATCGATCTGGTCCTACCGCGATAGTATCCGGTGTTCGCGCACCGTCGATCATTACACACAGGCCTGGTGGGGGGGTGGTAGGGACGAGATGCCCACAATACTGTGGTCGAAAGACACAGACGACCATCGTACGAGTACTCGTACTATTTACCTTATCGCTATTGGTAATTCAAATATATACTGTAGCTAACTACTCGTGCTCGGGTGCGGGTGAGCCGCCGACTACCTAATGGGGTTTTATGAAGCTTGTCATAATATTATTATTATCAAATTGCCACCCCCATTTGATCGTGGTCACAAACAAATTTCTTCAATGATCTCATAGTCCCCGATGCCAAGACCCAGGTAAGCAACCCGTTCTTTTCCAAATTCCTTGTCAAGCCTCATGCAGAGATTTACGGGGTTAGGGCTCGGAGCGGACCGCGTCCCGCCTCTACAGTACGGTACTCGAGTAACTTTGATCCGTCTACCGATGGTGAACTTCTCGGGCCAACTTTACCAGACTCGAGTGGGGAACTGAGCACCCGCTCACTGACCCCTTTTGCTCGAATATCGCTGCCGCGGTGGGCTACATGTGCCCGATCACATCTCATGTTCGGAATTACCGCCGGGCATTTCCCCGAAGCCGATCGTTTGTATCATAGCTATTGCGGCTCTGCGGCATCTTGGGGTGTCGTTACCTTCGGAGTAATGATATCTATGGATCAGTATGTATCATTTTGAGAAAGACACGGAAAAAAAACTTTCAAATGGCCAACCACTCAACTTCTCAAAAAAAAAAAAAAATTCTGCAAAACCATCCTCTAAAACGTGCACCAAGCCGAGTTGCTTACACTAAATCCTCCCTTACGGCATGCCATGCAAAAACCAAGTCGCAAGTTCGTTCAGCGTTGTAGCCTAAAAACGGTTTGTATCACTATGGGATATGCACTGAGAGCCCCAATACAGCAATTAACATCTGTCAACGTGCTCATGCAGGAACCAGCAGAAATAATTCACTCGCATGTGCATGCAGTCTTCTCGGTTTAGCCACGCAATAGGAAAATGTTTTCTTTACATCTCGTTTGACCATGCTGCTTGCCTTTTTTCTCTTTTATTTTTTGTCTTGGCCTGGCTCGCTGGCCCTGTACAGAAATCGGCCATTTTATGCCACCCTGGTGGTTATTCCCGAACAACAGTGGTATCCCGGCTTCGCTTAAAGTTTCTGGGCGCAATCCTGAATCGACACAACTATTCTCCGATGGAAAATCATTGGCCTATTGGGTACAGAGTCCTCAAGGGGAACAGTTGATCAACCGTTATATCCACTCATCCCAAGTTCTCGTAAGTTAACCACCGAGATGGTCGCGATGTTGGATACTATGATATGATACCTTCAACGCTGCCCAAGCACCGCCCAAGAACCGAAGTGTGGCTCTGCGGGGAATCTGAAGGCGCAGATGCGGTTCCGTACGGTATTCCCTCAGGCAGTTCGCCAACCCCACCTATAGCCTTACCTACTAGCCTTGCCTACTGCTAACTTTCCCATGGCCATCGCTAGGCATACCCACTCGCGACCTCCCCCCCCTTTCCCCCTCAAAAAAAAAGCCCTTTTTCCTCTTTTCGGGCCTACGACACACCTTCAGCATCCCAACCCTGGACCCCACCTCGCTAGAGCACCGTACAGTACACCATGCCCACTCCCCGGAGCCCCGATCCACACCTACCTCGAGTGACCTCACATGATTGGTTGTTACCTCCTTTCTTCTTCTTTTGCGACCAACTACAAGTCCACCCTAGCAATACTACGGAATACCTCTATTCGCACACCATATTTCTCATCCTTGGCCCGACCCCGGGAGAACTTGGGAGACGAGTTTCGGGGCTGCCCGCGGCGCATCGCATCTTGCCTGAGAGCAAGGAGCTGCCAAGTTATCGTACTAGTCCAGCAGGATAATTACAGGGTTAGGGTTTACAATCTGGTGTTGAGGTCGGGAGCGAAATAATTGAGTCTGGACGGTTGGTGAATTGTTCAAGGGGGGAATGTTTGGCTGGCGCCCTGCCGTGTTACGATAATCTTTTTGGGAACTGTAGTAAACCTAATCTTGCGCTCGTGTCTTGAAGACATAACGATAAGTTAACCCCCAAGTACCGGTAAGGGCAATCTCATCCTTTTGTCCTAATTGGGCGCCCTGATCTTGAGTTCCACAAAAACCTAATCTTATTATCCAAATCCACCGAAATCCCCCCCCCCCCCTAAACAAAGAACCTCTCTAAACAAAAACCCTTAACAAAAAATTATGTATGTATCGCGATTATCACAACCACGAAACATTTTACTTCCCCCTTCCTCTCTTTCCCCCCCCCCACCTCTTTTTCAGTCGACAGAACGCGGTAGGCTCTTTTTCCACGGTTGAGTCAGCCTGTCGATACCAAAACAGGTCTTCGATTGTCGCCCAACCGCCCAGACCCAATAACTTTCTCGATCGCGGGCGCCCGGCCGTCCTGCCAACCATACAATTCCTGCAGTTTCGGAACAACTAACCAACCACCAGCCACGTGTCCCGCTTGTCGTGGTTGAGCAAGAAGACCAGCGAACGAAACCTTTGGTTTCAGTGCGGTCATCGAGTACCCTAGAGTACCGGTACCGGTACTCGCATTGTGCGAGTAGAACAGAGATTGGAGAGAGAGCAAAAGGGTTGTGTAGTGTGTAAGTCAATATCTGTATTTGTACTGCGCAGTACCTTTGCTTTATGAATGCGGATTGCCGTACAACACTTTTCCCTAATGTTGGAGGGATTTTTTTTTCGCTCAAATCTTTCTTATCCTCACCCCTCTCCCTCTCCCCCTCCTACTCTCTTTTCGGAATGTTGAGCATCTCGAGCCCCTTTTGATCTGCTTTGACTACTATTGGATTGGAGGTAGCGCTCATGCTGGTCTCTTTGTGTGATCTAGTATTTCGGTTCGAAGGCGGCATACAAGTATCAGAGGACGTCAAAATTGACGTCAAAGTTATCGAAACCGGAGCGCAGGTTTTGCGGACAAGAGGGGCCTGGGAAACCATGTCGGCGATTTTGATCGACTGTTGCGCCGGCGCTACAAGCGCTGCAGGAAATGTACTTGTACGTACCTTTTTTCTTTTTTTTCTCTTCTCTTTCTATTTTTCGCATTTCCCGGGGAAAATTCTGTATGGGACATGCGCGACGGGCAATCCCCGGATGAAGCTTGTCCTATCATGGCTGGCCCCGTCTGCGGTTGTTGTCATCTTTTAAACTCCAGCCTGTCGAGGACGTCCATGTGTATCAACTCGCACTTGCCGTTCACCCACATTCCTATTTTCCGCGCCCCCCATTTTGAATGGGTGTCCGTATCACTCAGCCAGGGTGCAAGTACGTACCATCGTTGAAATGCTCCGACTGACGGACGGGGCTCACAGCGTTGGTACCAAAGCCATTTTTCACCATCCAATGAGCCGTTGCTCTATCCAACCCTGATACCAGCCAACGAGATCGATCCCAATTATCACCCATTGAGCTATTTTTGCAATGCCCTCTTTACCGTAGCGTTCTTCGCCCTCCAGCTGTTTCTACTAAACAGCCTCTTCGTCCTCTCCCTCTCTATATCCCTCCCGCACCTCCCACACCTTCGCCGTGAAGCAATCATCTGGCAAATCTACAGATACCTTTTCACCCCCTTCGTCTCTATAACTACCCACATCCTCGGTCCCGCCCACGCGTTTGTGTTCTTCATCTACTTCATCGGATACCAGAACCTCCCTGCGTACAAGCCGGGAGAGTCGGTCGCTTTTAGGGTTCTCTGTTCCCTGTTTATGCTACCGTTGTGGGGGCTTATGATCATGGGTGGCTTTCTTGCTTTCGGAATCGGCGCTTGGGGGTTGTTGGCTGGAAGGTGGCTTTCTAGGTTGAATCCTATTAGGCGGGTTCACGAATGGATTGAGTTGAGGAGCGTGGATGAATTGGAACGGGGATGGGAAGGCCGGTCCAGAGGACTACTCTCGGGGATAAGAACCTCGGAGGAGCAAGCGAAGAAGCCCCTCTCCTTCAGTGGGGTAATGGTAGTCTGCTCCCAAGAACCCGTTACCGCTCCCGCGGCACCTCTGTCACCGCTTTTCAAGCAGCGGCAACAACAGCAACAACAACACTCCTTCCGAAGAATCTGCCCCCCGACCCCACCCCCGGAACCGGTGGTTGTCGGACCCACACCGGAGGAACTACAGGCGTTGCGAGAAGGTTGCAAGCGCATCAACGCGCTCCGGGAACGCATGCGAGGCCGGATGGTAGAAATGAAGGTCGAGATCGACAAGATTAGCGGAAACACCGAACGGGGTCCCCTATCTCCACCTTTGCCGTCACCGCAGCACCGATACCGAAACTCCCCGTTAGTATCCCGATACTCCAACCCTCCTTCTCCTCTACTGCCTATGAAGTCTTCCTAACGGTACCAGACGACCGCTACACTCTATGCATAGGGTTAAAGTCAAGGTCTGAGAAAAAGTTTTCGCATATAATCATCATCATCGGGGAATGGCGTTCAATTTTTCTTTTTTATTTATTTTAAGGAAACCCATCATCGCCATAAGTAATTATTGTTTATTATCTGGAATTCGGGTTATCGGTGTTATTCGTTATTATTTTTTTCATCTATCGTTTTGTTCATTTCGGATCGGAGTTTTCTGTTTTTATTTCCTTATCTCCTCAAGCACGGCTTACTTGCTCGCTTGCCGCTCACTGGATGGATGGTAAACGCCCCACGCGACGTCTTCACGTCTTTTCTTTTTCTTTTTTTCTTCTTCCAAATCTCTCTGTGTCACTACCACAATTGCTAGACCGATAATGATAAAAGTCTACGATTTTTTTCATCGCAAGTTGATGGCGGCACAATGCATCGTCGCATAGTGACTTATGATAGCCGATGGGATCGAGAATGCGAACGGGGCTCTACGAGTAAGTATTGTGCTGTAAACTAACTCAGTGCGATGGGGGGGGGGGTGCTCAACCTGACCATGGCATCACGCAACATGAGCCGCCCTATTGCGCGAATATCCAGCCCAGCAGAGTAGGTAGGTAAATTTGAATGGCTGCTATGATACCAGCATCCCACGAAAATGACGCGCTCAATAATCGTCCTATCCCGATTTTCTAACTCGCCCCCCCCCACTTCACTTCCCTCTCGTATCATTATTATCACACGAGTGCGATTTTGCCTACTTTTCTTAGATGCGGACGAACTGTGCTAATGCAACATCCGCCGTATCATGTTCGCACTGTCTGTCGGCCAGGGCTGTGCAGGATCGCGCGGCTGTCCGCGGGGCGGGAATGTATCATGGGAGATCACTCGATTGGGTGCTGCCAATGCGGGTCGTTCGTTCGATAAACCGGACAGGGGCGCATTACATCCCCGAAGTATCCGGAAAAACGGCCTCGAAAAGTCGAGGAGAAGGAAGATTCCCCGCCTCACTGCCCTCGGAGAATGGAAGGAAAAAATCTTGCGCTTCTTTGTGTGCTATTGTGGAAGAGTATTTTTGATTTTTTCTTCATTCTTCTTCTATGCTGCCCCGATCATTGGCGGTTGGGTTATGATAGCTTGTTGGGTTGGGTTGGTGGGAGGTGCTGTTTGTGATATCGTAAATAATGTGGGGTTACCATATAGCATTGTGCGGGCGGAGCATTTTGGGGGCCATCTTGTGTTTGTACCGTACGTACTGTGTGATACCCCGGTTTTGCTGTGCGATGCTGGTCGGGTTTGTCCTATGCTGTATCATACTTGTATCAGAGGGAGTTCTGTGGTTTGTTTGTTCGTAACTCTTCGTTGTGTATATGGATTCTGGTGTGTGGCGGTGTTTCCTTTCTCCGAGCCAATCATGGCTCTCCCAATAATTGAGATTTCTTCCGTCTCTCTTTGGATTTTGTGAATTCCCCCGGGCTGGGTTTGTTTCCCCTCTCACTAATTACGAGCCAGTGCCCGAAGGATAGTCCAGCGGTACATTGGGTGGAGATGGGGAGGTATGATGGATACGGTATTGCGGAACTTAAAACACCCTAGAATAAACAAAAAGAAAATGATGGTAATAGATAGATGGATGTAACCGACGCCCCGGATCCCGAACACCAACCCACCAACACGAAATGAAACGGGATGAAACGAAAAAAAAAAAACCGAAACAAAACGCCAAAAGTCAGAACCTCCCCCTCACTCTCCGGACTACATAGCACAGTAACCCCTTTTCTTGCTCGTCCTTCCAGCCGTTCTGCCAATAAATAACCCCCACACCCTCCACCAAAACTCCACCAACCAACCCACGCCAACCCGGGAAGCCAAAACACGCCATCAACCATCGCCCCCCCGACCAAGCCTCAAATCCAAACAACTGACCATCCTCTCGTCAAATACCACATACCTCCGCAGCGAGCCCGCCTCATCCTCCTCCCCATCGCTCTCGCTCTCGCTCGGCGGCGTCAGCACGATTCTCGGAATCGGTATCTTCTTCCCGTGGCGCAGGTGCAGGAGGACCTTCAACTTTCGCAGTGCGCGCTTCATCGCGTGCATTTTTGACTTTTTCTTTTTGCCGTTCGCCTGGTGGAGGGGGGAGGAGGAGAAGGGCTTGATCTTGATTGGTCGCATCTTGGCGATGGGCAGCGGTGATAGGAGGGGGGGAGGCGGCGGTGGCGCCAAGGGATGTTGGGATGCCGAGTCGCGGATGTGACTATCGCTACGACCGGACTGGGCTGGGGCGGTTTTGTTGGGGGTTTTTCTCCTGTGCAGGGTTTTGCTGCGCATCTTCCGGGGAGTTTTATCGTCGTGAGGTGTGAGGGGGTCTGGTTATTGGTTCCTTCGTTGGTTGACGGTGGTGGTGGTGGTGGTTAACTTATGGGCGGGGGGAGGAGGGGGGTGTTCATTCTCGGGCT